>NMRB01001829.1:53514-92279 GCA_002633025.1 Notospermus geniculatus | reverse complement strand
ATTGTATTGGACCGAGTCTCTAATCATAATTAGCAGACTTTATCCCATCAAAACATGCACACCTGGTGAATGAAATTTGACATCATCCACGAACCGTCCTAAGACTGCAGTAGGCCCTACCTCTTAGGCCAATGCCTTAGCCTATCAAACTGAGACATCAAATGTCAGCTGAGCGCAAGGCCCATGGGCCTCTTGTTAGATCACGTGATCAGTATTGACGTGGCACCTGCCTGACCTCTGTATCGCACCGTCAGTCAGCGCCACGATACAGCAGGTCAGGGAACCAGACTAGTCCCTACAATAAGGAACAGTAACTCGTCCTTTTCATCAGAGCCCTGAATTCTGACGAATTTGTCACGGCGACTGTCATATTATGAAACCTTGTGAACTGTCGTAATTAAAATATTTTGACATATCAAGAAATTTGTCTCATTTGCACCGAATCGACGCCAGGCGGCGCTGCTCCCAATGCATTAACTGACTTTTACGGCCGACTTTTGTGCATAAAATGCTCACTGAAGGTAAACTCGGTGCATGAAAACGATGGGTAAAATTCGCAATCTGTCACAAAAAGTCTTTAGAATTCAGTGGGCCGTCACAGAAGGCCGAGCTCTGAGAGGTTTCCTTGCCAATTAAAAGATCTGTTGCGAAAACACCACAGAAATAAATGGAAGGAGAGGTCAATCCGCTCCTCAGGACAGGGGTTTCCCAACAATATCAGCCTGCCATATGTTTCCTGTGATAGATATGTAACCGGTAAAAACGCCATCCATAAGGTGTGATATTCAACAAGCAAATCAGCTTATCGCTGTTGTGATCGGTCAGTCAAATTGACTGCCTTCTTTGTTTAAACATGTTGACATGTTTATCATGTTGAGGATTTTGCGCATGCGCGAACTCACCGAGGAATTCCACAACAGGCGAATTCCGTGTCAGTTACATTGGCATGCGTTATCGCTATTCATGTATTTTCTCCTATTAATTTTCATAACAATGTAAAATGCTTGCAGTTACTGAGGTCTATTTCCTCTGCGTGGAAATGGACTAGCCACTATCGTGTGTGTGACGTCGCCATTCTTTAAAAAGCACCAGAACGCTATTTATAGCTCTGTCGCCAAATGGGCCAAATGGGCTGACGAACGAACTCCTCGAAATATCGTCGACACAGTGTTGAAATATCAAACATTTATGGCTTTGGAAATCGCGTCTGTGACCCATGTTGCGGACATAAAACTCGCAGAGATGAGAAAGCACACAGATTTTATCTCACAGACATGGCTCGCAGAGATGATCTCACCGAGTAATTGTATAGATGAGTTCAAACTTCGTAATTAGGCCATGGATAATTCGCGCAGTTTGCCGTTTTCCTTTGTTCAAGACGGAAGTCAATGTTTTAATGTCTTTCAACAAAGGATTGCCGGTGGGTTGCACAATTTTGCCGTTTTCTGTTGGTTTTTCGCCAAGCTTTGCATTTATACGTATGTGAGTCCTCGGCATAATCACCAGGCGGTACTAAAAATTCTTACCAACATGAAAATCAGGTGCGATATACAGAAAAACTCGTCGATGTTGGGTATTCGAATGGACAAAAATGGCGATGCACATGGCCGTAGATCGCGAATTCACTCCAATCTTCGCTCGACCTCTCTCACACTTTGGTGATACAGCGGGGAAACCAATTATTTTGCCTTTCCTCAACTAGTACCAGACCCTTTCACAGCGTAATAAGGGCTGCCCTGTAGAAATATCGAAGAGAACCACCGAAAATGCCACCGATTGCCGGAATCCTTCGTTGAAAGCTATGAAAAACCAAACGGCTTCCGTGTTGACCAAGAAAACGGCTACTGCGCATGTGCGGGTTTCCAAGTAATCGCCATGACGACATGGACGATGACCTGGTTTGAACTGATCTATAGGCCTCTGTACATGACTGCATGCGTGCCATCAGCTTGAACGTCTAGTCATGTGACTCCTTCGCGAGGTAACCAACTAAAACATGCATTGTCATAAATTCGCTGACCAGTGAATTCACAGCTCTACAAAACCTTCCTCTAGTTGCAAGGGCCTCTGCTGTGGCGGTTTGCAAAATAGAAAAAGACTCTTACTCATCCAAGACTTTCTCAGCAATAGAAAAGATAGAAAGCTTTCGATAAGGCAGCGAGTCATTTTATTGACCTATGCCATACATAAAATGATATACAATGATGTAGACTCATGGCCAAAAATAAATGGACAGCAGTTTTTCTTGAATATCTCCAAACCAATGGGGTAGAGAAAATTGGTCCCAACATATATAGTAGCAAATTCTCCTGGCTATCTAATGCTATCAGCGGTGAAAAATTCCGCTGGAAGTCGCATTTGACTGAAGGGATTTTGTAAAGGCATGTTTTTTGCTACTTTTTCATTTGCAGGATTTCATTCAAAATATTTATATCACTATGTTCTACTCATCGAGGCCTTTATCCTATACATGTAATTTCAACTATTCTGTGTAGAAATGTGATTTGGGGGCACTTTTATCAAAATGATTTTGCAACACCTTTGACAGAGTACCTTGAACCCAATGGTCATGCTGGTAGATAAAAACCAATGACCAGTGAATAATTTGCGGGATTGATAGGGTGCTGCCAACAGGTTGTGAATTGGTCAACTACCAGCAATCCAATGAATTGACGCACCCTGTTTTGGAAATTGACCCTGTATGACAAACACGACCTTCATCCCAGACTAGGTTTTCGTCACTCATTGTGAACGGAAAGTAATGTTTATTTGTTGCATTGGAGTTGAACCGCCTCAAACGCACCAATCTGCACTCTCATCATAAAATTAGTTTCTTGTAGTTTGTAGTGGGTAGCCATAATGGTATTTTACCGCGGGGTCCACTTTAAATAAAATAAATAAATAAAAACGAGAAATGACAACACTTAGCTTTCATTCACCAACGCACTCATAATAGTGCAGAGGCCTGTGTCAAAGGTGTTGCACGTGTGGCCAAAATATTTTTGATAACAGTGCCCCAAAATCACATTTCTCCACAGAATCGTTGAAATTATAAGATATAGGCCTATCATGTAAGGCCTCGACAAGTAGAACGCAATGATATAGAAATTTTGAATGAAATCATGCAAATAAAAAAGTAGCAAAAACATGCCTTTACAAAATTCCTTCCGTCAAATGCGGCTTTCAACGGAATTTTTCGACGCTGATACCATTGGATAACCAGGAAAATTTGCTACTATATATGGTGGGACCAATTTTTTCCACCCCATTGGTTTGGAGACATTCAAGAAAAACTGCTGTCCATTTACACATACAGTGTCTATAAAAAGTGTATCATTTAGATAAATTCTGAGAAAGTGGGACATTCTTTGTCCGACTCCATCAACCCTTAGTTAGGCTTTTTTGAAGATTTTCAAATATTGGCAGGTGTAAAAGTAAAGAATGTCCTTCAGTGAAAAGTGTCCGTTTCTCTTGTTCCATACGCATTAAGGTGCATCGTCCACGGCTAGAAAACAATCGCACGATATTTACTAGAATGCAACTAGTGGGATCTTTTGTTCCCTCGACAGTTTTTCGTGGGGATATTCTTTCCTTTCAGACCGACCGGGATATCGTGAAGAATCATGAAGTACATGTATAGGCCTACTTCCACCTGATTAGAGACATCCGCAATTGTTTTACCATGAAAATATGCATTAACGTTCGACATTAAAAGAAAATCACACACGGCTTCTGTACAGTTCTTTTTGATCAACATGTTCACTGGTGTCTATTTACGAATGCTTCGCGTTAAGGGCCAACGCCTTTAGTACGCCAGAGGTGGTCCTAGATTATTGCTGGAAGTTTGCGTGTCAACCCTCTTACAGAAAATCAGCTATTACAGAAAGTTGGGTATTCCAAAAAGATTTGTTATCAGTCGATTTCCTCATAAACAACGCAATTTATGAATGGCCGGTGCGATTTGCACAGCATGCTGTGTAACTAAGGAGTGAATTCTTATTACACAGCAAGTACGTATTCGATATTCATAAGCATCCCCGCCCTCATTTTGCTGTGTAAATTAGGAAAAGATGATATTTTCACAGCGAAATTCTAGAATTCGGCAAAATGAGCCATACATTGGCCACTTGCAGGGTACCAGCTTGGAACGAATGCTACTTCGGCCTATTTCGACCTCAGTATAACGTTTGATTCTGTGCAAGTGCATGGTGAGGTTACGTCCCCTACGTGGACTCAGCCCAGGGAGCTCTTGGCAAACATTTGTCATCACAACCAGAGATGTTGCTGNACTCTGACTCACAACCTCAGAGGAATTAGCAAAATATGATCTTAGACACCAGACCTACATGTACATGTTACGCATTCTGTCGGTTAGCGTCAGTTGGATAGCTAATTCCTCTGAGGTTGTGAGTCAGAGTATGGGGATGAGTCCGAATACCAGGGTGTGATCTTCCCAAGTTGTAGCCGTGTTTATCAGTGTCACCACTAAGAAAGGATTAATTAACCAACTATTCCATGTAGAAATTTCAAAGAGTCACAACAGTGAAAAGAAAAGAGAAAAGAAAAAGAAAGAAAAAAGAAAAAAACTAAAAAGGACTACCGGGATTCGAACCCGCTACCTTTGGGTTACAGTCCACTCCATCTTTCCACTGCGCCAGTCAGCTGACTGCTGATTAGGCGTGTGAATAATCACTTCGTTGTTTAATACGCCCCGTGCATAAATTATCGTAATGCATCCTCATTGTGAACCTCGCGTTTTCATTGGTTAGAATCTGCTGTGTAAGCAGTACGAGAACTACTAATTTCACAGCAACTTGCTGTGCAAATAGTCACGTCGTTTATGAATATACTTCGATATTTCCTTACCTTTCGCACCATACGTTTACTCCCTTTTGGCAGCAATCGTCTCCTTTTTATTCTGCACTTTGGCTGATAACGATGTAACCAGCAGGCCATAGACAGCCGATCAAAGATGAATGCCAACGAATCGTTGTAAAGCAGAAAATTGCACAAAACAGACTTGATGGGGTACTTATGCGGTTTAGTAAAAAGTAAATGCTTTCGTCAAAGGTATTTACGTTTGTAGTCATGAAATCGGCTGAAGCCAATTCAGGTGGGCTGAAGACGCAAGGAAGTTTTCGAAAGCCGTCCGCCGAAGGATATCTGCATTGCATGTTTAACGTAGGAGTGGTGTACGTCGATGTGATCGTCATTCTTGGTCATCTATTCAATGTGAATAAGAAAGAAAATCACATAAGCACAAACGTCTTATTTCGTGGATAATTGAAGGAAACTGTCACTCTTTGCGACTGTTTCAAAAATTAATTAACCTTTTTATTCAATTCAAATCGAGGGAGACTATTTTCAGGATGGTGTCCGTGGCGTCCGTATTGATAACCCATGGCTAAAACTTAATTCGATGGAACTCTCCTGGAAACCGACGAGAACCAATTCCAAGATCATGTGTAGCCGAAGTGGCAGTACAAACTCGTCCCCAGTGGGTTTACGTTCCTACAACACCACTGGAAAGGGCTGACGACTTCAGGAATACTGCGCATGCGCGATATACTAATTTTGAGGAGAATCACACCGAAGCTGGCACCCGCGGTTTGATGTTCCCAACTAAACTATCCGTTTGAAATTGCTCTAATACTCAAACAACTTCGTGTTTTGGGTGTATTATATGGCTCTTTAGGGATGTACGACCTTTTTCAGTCATTGAAGAACGAAATATTGTGGGAAACAAACATTTTGGTACGCTGCCAGCGGTTGTCCAGAAATTTTGGACAAGTCGCCAGCCCTTTCCAGAGATATCCACGGATGAGGTAGATCTGGGTACGAGATTGGTGGCAGTATTGAAAACCGCAACACGCCGATTTTCGAAAGGAACCTTTCCCTACTCACCCCAACAGGCTGATTAAAAAGTTGACTCGGACACTTCTCCTCGAAATCGACAGAAACCTATTTCAAGATGGTAGCCAAAGCGGCCATACTGAAAATGGCAACACACCGATTATCGAAAGGAACCTTCCCTTCCCAACATGTGCATTGAAAATTATTCGATGCGACTAAAATCGAAGCGGAAACTAATACTGGACAGACGGACAATTGGTCAGACATCGCCCGTAACGACAATACCCCTGAGGCCAATTTGGACTGAGGGGTAGAATGGCAACGGTATGAATGGCCAACAAGGAATAGCAGCGGTGATGAGTGCGACAAACTAAAGTGTGTATAAAAAAACGAGATTAATTTGTTAATTTCTTGGACATGTATTTTGGAAATTGGCAAATACCATTTATTAGCTAATGATGTCCTCTTTCTTATGACACCAAGAAATCCAATTTAGTGTCACAGATGACTGAGCACGAAGGAGTTGAATCAACCATCTCAGAACTGGTCTTGTACCAGATTCACACCAGCCTGACTCCGACAATTTTCATACCAAAAAAAGAAGAAAGGACAGTGTGTCCTTAACAAAATTTTTATTCAGTGAGTTAACATTTGGGTGCTTATTCCTGTCGAAATGCATCTTCTACTTGCTGGAGGCTTCCAGTCCTCAACCATTCTGTTACCACAAACGCACTCTGCTCTGTTGTAAGCTGCATTTTGTTGGTCTGAGAAAATGAGCAACCTTACCAGCTTTTAAGAAGTGTGAAATGTGTAACATGCAGATGATTGCATAATTTGCAAGCCCAACAAAAGCCCTGCACTGGCCAGCCAAGGTTCATTACCAAAACATCTATCTGGTGCAAGACCAGTTCTGAAATGGTTGATTGAACTGCTTCGTGTTCAGTCATCTGTGACAGTAAATTGGATTTCTTGGTGTCATAAGAAAGAGGACATCATCAGCTGATAAATGGTATTTGCCAGTTTCCAAAACATTTAGCCATGTCCAAGAAATTAACAAATTAATCTCGGTTTCCTTTTTTTGATACACACTGTACAACAGCATAAGCAGCATTAGTGCCACGGCCAGATTGTTTTGAAATGGTCGCTGAACTTTTACAATGCCACTTCATGCATGAGGTATGCCTTAGTATGTCTCCACTAGTCGCGGAATCTGGAACCAACGTGATAAGACTGGTGTCCTGTGCAACCGTACATAGCCAGTGGTAACACCTGAGCTAGACTGATATTATGTCGAAACCTTAGTCGACAAAAATGGCCGCCATCCTTTTCATCACTTCACAGAGAAAAGAAATCAACTCGAGTGGAGACTCAGATCTCACTATAGGGACAAAATGGTTCGAAATACTTTTTGACTCAAAATGAAACCGAAAATATTTCGGCCCCAGACAATGACATCTCAATTCAAAATGAAACACGGAAAATATTTTGGGCCGACAAACTGACAGTCTCATTCTGAGATCACTTAACTCAGATTGAGTCGTCATCATAATTTGCATAGCACCAAATTGTAGCTGGTCCCATATTCTTTCCAATGATACCAAATATGTTTAGGTTTAGCGACTAACATCATCTGTAAAAGGCATTCTTATTTCCCCTACCCCTAAATTTCGGCTAAAAAATGTCGAGGTCAAAATTCAGATTTGGGCCCAGATAGCCAATTCGCAAGATGATCTGAACTGTTAACAAGTTATTTCCTGTGTAAAATCAATATACCTACCCAAAAACTCGCAAGAAAAAAGTATAACATGCATGACCACCTCCTTCAGGATTTCAGGTCATTGGCTCCCCTACTAGTTACGCAAACAGTCGCAGAAATTATCGCATATTTGTCGCAGACGTATCGCAGAATTGTCGTAAAATTAACGATAATCAGCGTTTTTTGGCGTTCACTTGTGGTTGCTTGCGACAATCTGCGATTATAGCTGCGACAATCTTGCGACAATACGGGTCTGCAGCCTCTTCAGTCGACACCGATAATTGCGGGCTATAAACGATTTTTTGCGACATTGTGCGATATTTTGCGACAATCTGCGGTTGCTTTGCGATAAGTTGCGACAAGGTTAAATTTTTTGAACATTTCCAAAATTTCACGATTATACGCGATTGCCTGCAATATTATCGCAAGGTCTGCGATAGTTTGCGTTAATTTGCGACAGTACACCTTCGATTGTCTATCGCAATTAAACGCAGGCCAGCTGTCGCACGTGTGAGAGTGGCTTTAAAAACATTTAACCATGTCGCAACTTATCGCAAAGTAACCGCAGATTGTCGCAACATATCGCGCAATGTCGCAAGAAATCGTTTATAACCGCAAATTATCGGTGTCGACTGAAGAGGCTGCAGACAGAAAACCCGTATTGTCGCAAGATTGTCGCAGCTATAATCGCAGATTGTCGCAAACAACCGCAAGTGAACGCCAAAAAACGCTGATTATCGTTAAGTTTCTGCGACACGTCTGCGATAATTTCTGCGATTGTTTGCGTAACGTAGAAAAATACAATCGCAGGCAATTTGAGAGCGGCTTATTGGGACTGAAGAATTTTAGCGCTCTGACTTTTTAGAATACAGAGTTTTCGCAAAGCCCCCGAAACGCCAACGCGAACGTCTGTCCTTTTGTTCGGTGCTCTCTTCGTGGCATCGAACAATGGGTTTGGCGTTCGCGTTGGGGGGTTTTTAGGGGGCTTTGCGAAAACTCCCTAGTGATGACATGGTTGCCACGAAAAGCCAAATTCATGAATGGAACGTTTTCTGTTTCTGGGTTCCTCCGTTTACACGGAAAACAGGCATAATCTAAACATTCACTGGTAGAAGTACATACATTGTAATTCTCGTGCAAACCACCTTGAAACTGGTTGAGGGGCGACGAAATGGTGACTTTGTAAACCTCCAGCAATGCCGCGGCAGTATCCTGATGTTGGAACGGCTGTCACCTGTACGTGTACAAGTCAAGTGCATGTACATATACATGACGAAAATTCCTAGTTGCCGAATTCTAACGGCATATTATTGATTTTTCCTTCAGAGATATCGACGATATCTTCGCCTTGGCTCCTTTCACAAGTGAAGAACAAGCCGATTTAAATGCAATATATGCCCAGAATTTGCCGAACGAGGAACAATACAGGGCGAAGCTTGCCAAGGCCGGATTTACGAATATTCAGGTTTGTTCTTACTTTTCTTTTGTTGCAAATTTATACATCTTCTCCACTTTATTTTCTTGCAATAGATTCTATCACTCCAAAAGAGCGCACAACATCCCACGCCCCATTCTGAACGTCGCGTGACGTGACTTGAAAGAAAATCCACTTGTTTCAGCGATCATGACGTCGTCTCAGGGCAAGATGTCTCAACAAAATCAGTAGATTTTGTCGCAACATGAAGATAGCTCCTCATCTAGATTTCCTTACAGTAATATGCAAAAATATTAGAACACTTGCCATGAACTAGAAAACGAAGTCTTATGAGGAACCCGCGTGACGTTTATCCCGACAGGTCGGCGCTGCGAGCGGTGCGACCGAAGCGACGTCATTGACGTCGTTTTAAGTGTTGACGTTGCGTCATGAAAAAATGAGCTGTACATTTTTCTACAGGAATAATGAGATAAAGACGTTGCCATAATCGCCATCTATCTCTTAAGGAAACAAGATGACATTGTAAATGTCGAATGGTTCCCGATAGTACAGGTGCTTCTACCGGTACATGAATGGTGCATTGATAGAGATCAAGGCACGTTGATAGAGGTCAGATAAAAAGGTACGGTAAAAAAAGGTACCGGTAAAAAGGTACTAGGTAATAGAGGTACTAGGTAAAAAGGTACTCGGCAAAAAGGTACTAGGTAATAAAGGTACTAGGTAACAAAGGTACATCATGCCTCTGCCTGTACCTCTACCACAGGCAGAGATATTTCAAATTATCAAGTTTGACCTTGACCTTGACCTCTGATCATCAAGGTCGTTGCATAATCGAAATGGGCATCTTCAATAACCTAAGTATGGGTGATATCATGCCTCTACCACAGGCACAGATATTTCAAATTACCACGTTTGACCTTGACCTTGACCTCTGATCATCAAGGTCGTTGCATAATCGAAATGGGCATCATCAATAACCTAAGTATGGGTGATATCATGCCTCTATCTCTACCACAGGCAGAGATATTTCAAATTATCAAGTTTGATATATCAAAATCTCATGATATTTCAATCACCCGGACACGTGAGGCTGAGAATTTTAACACAGTCCAGTCCTTGGATAAGCAGGCATGAACTGAGACGTGTTTCATGTTGCTCAGTTGGCAATATGGCAAGTTATCTCAAAATATCAAACTTGTGATATCGATATCACCATGACCCCTACATCTCAGATCAAAAGTAATCAGTCCATTCGATTCCTAGGGTATGAAAACCTAAGGGTAGGACTTGTTTCTGTTGCTCTAGGTGTTAAAGGAGCCGAGTTATGACATCAGATAAAAGCGTGACGGACAAAATATCATGTCTGATATGTCGATTACATCATGATGGAGGCATCTGATGTTGAAAATGATTAGCTCATTGGATTGCCCATGTTGACAAACCTAGGGGTAGGATGTGTCGCCAGGACTGTAGCTGTTGAAGGAGATAAGATATGAAGGCGTGACAGACGGACACACAGACACACACACAGACACACGCACACACAGATACACACACAGACACCATGACCAAAAACAATATGGTTCCCGATCTTGATGATCGGGAACCATAAAAAGCACCGCAAAATGCAGACATTTTCATCTGCTACAAGGTGATGTAACAAAAGGGTTGTTTTCACGCCAGAAATAAATGGAAATATCGTTAGAAAAAGGAAACTTTGGTCGCACCGCTCGCAGCGCCACGTCGTGACGTTAGTTCCTCCGGTTCCCCATTTCAATGAAATGACCCCAATGTAGCCATGAAACCATCGTTTCTTTCATAATGGACCTTCAACCATACTGATATTGCATAATGAATGTTCCGGAGACACCCACATGATACCTTTGTCAATTTCTGGGGAACATAGCCTACTGCATTTTGGAAATGTTGAATAACTCTAAGGAAACTCTCTGGAATGAGCTTTTGTGAGCGTGGAATTTGAAATCCAGGCTCTGGGACCAAATAGAACATCAGATTCTTGAGATTTGCCAAGTGTTCTAATACTAGTATTTTTGCACACTACTGTACATGTACATTGCATGCAATAGTAAAGCCGTCATTCGATTTCAGTTGAAAGGATTGACCGAGGAGTACAGGAAATTTACTCGGGATCGCATGGCGAACTTCAGAGCCAACGCGGACAACAATATCAAAAAGTACGGGGAAGAAACATACAAGAATCTGCAAACCACGTATGACAGAATGGACCGCTTGTTCAGCGGTGGGCACCTGGGAGGAACGAGGATTTCCGCCACAAAACCATTATAAAATGTTTTGCCTGATGAAAAGGACTTAGGCCGACCAAACCTCCAAAAAGTCCCGAGCACAGGAACACAACACTGTAAAAAATGGAATAGTCCCCGCGGGTAAATTTTACCAATGCCATCGGCAATTTCGATTTTACCACAGAAAAGGGTAATATTTGCTCAAAAGCGCCGGACAATATTACCTATCCGTGGGTATTCTCCGGCGCCTTCCTTATTATTGGAGGTAATGTTTACCTGGAACCGTGGGTAAAACTGGGGACAAGCTTACTACCTATATTCCCGTAGGTAAATCAATACCATGAATTGTATTGTAAAAGGAAGTTAGGTCATACTGTCAATATAACTAGAGTTTTGGGAGACCACAGGACCGTTTTGTTGATCACAGTCTGTTATGACGCCAAGATTCCCTGGTAAAGAGGGGCTTCCCAGAGGTGTTGTCTGCTTGACTGTGTGAGTGGGATTTATTTTGCTGCAAAATGCCAAAAGAGGCATTTTCTCTTGCGATTTTAAAAGGGAAAAGTTGCAGATGTTGGTCAGCCAGGCACGTTGAATGTAATGAAGAAAGAAACTTTGAAATCGGACGATTTTTCAAACGTTGTGAAAAAAGTGATTTTACAAAGTGTCATTTTTCTCTTAATTGAAATTGATTTTTGCCAAAACACCATGGTTCTGTGCCCAACATGTTGCTACAGATTGGGTGCAAATACCGTTGCTGTAGCTCCAATGGCTTTTACGATATTTAGGAAAACTTGCTGTCCTTTTACTTTCCTACAAGAGTGTACATGTGTATATTCTTCAAAGTTCAGAACAGTTTTTGATCCCAATATTGCCAATTATTAGAAAGCATCCATGTTAGTAAATGTCAGGGACCGTTCTATAGATAAGTGCATACTTCTCTGAGTTCCCCGGCAAAAAGAACAAACTCCCAATCTTTATTCGCATAACAACCGACCTTGTATCGAAGACTCCCAGTTTAACTAAACCTGTTAGATTTACATCTGAACTCCTGCATTCCAACGGAAATGCTACAATCATGAGACTGGGTTTATACTTCCTGTCCGAAAAAATAATTCTGTGGTTAATATTATCGAATCCGGACTTCCAAAAAAATAGACCCAAACCAAGTAAGTAGTTCTCAAGCCTAACTTCTCTAGATCTTTTCTTATAGAAATTCGCTTTTTCTAGACAGTAAATTCCAAAATATGTACGTGTCTTCCCACCATTAATAAAAAGAATTACATCCCCTGACCCTGGTACGTAAAGTCCATTCATATGAGTTCCCTTGGATCTACAAATGACCTCTATTCGGGAACACTGCAATTTGTTTGGAAACCTATGAAACTGATACGAGATAAAAATATGGTCAAAGTACCGGTACCCGTCGTATCTTCTCTTCTCGTGGTGAACGATGACAAGTCCTTGTTTGTAGTCCGTGTGGTAGTTCAGCGTCAGTATTTGCTGGGCATCATGGCCTTCATTAACACCACAGATTCGCCCTGAGCACAACCTATCAAATATGCCGATACGTTCACCGTACACGGTATAAAGGGCCCAGTCTCCACACACAAGTCCGCTGAGACACCTTTCCTTTGATTTGAAGCAACCGGTAAAAATATTCATGTCGTTGAGATCGTATTGTAGTGGGTGTAGCCGCAGCTGTTTTAATTTGAAAGTACATCTTACTCTGTACGAGAATCTGGAAAGTTTTTTATACTCGATTACTTTCAGTTCTCGTTTATGATGTTTGGCACAGAGAAGTATTGTCCACTGCAAATCATCTCCGAAAATTCGACATGGTCCGGTGAAGGATATGTCCGGCAAAGCAACGGCTTTCTTTAATGTTCCTCCTTTGCTCTCTGAAAGAGGACAGCAGGTGACTACAGCTACGATTCGCTAACACGCGGAATGCGGATTGCGGAAGCGGAAAATGCAATGCATTTTCGTATACAACATACCGTTCCGCCGGGGATTCCGCATCCCTGCACCGAATTCCGGATGTCTGGTAAACCGGCATGGAGAAAACGCGGAATTCCACGGAATTCTGCTAGACATAATTTGGTGGTCTGCAGTTTATACAGTACCATTAACTGGTGTGAAACTTGTCACGTACATGTAGATCATCCTCTCCCGTCCCCTCCCCTTATCTCTTATCATATTGACACTAGCCTACATAAGAGGTAGCAAGGTGGTTGGGCTACAGAAACATTGCCGCTGTGGCCGCATTCCAACTACTTTGCTTGGACTTGTTGTTTCATTATTATTATATGCTACATAAAAGGCCAGTGTATAGTTTATTCCATTGTTAAAAGCTATAATTACAGTTTCGGATTCTTGGCGGATTTCCGTGGAATTCCGCGTTTTCTCCATGCCGAGTTTTATGCCACCGTCGTCCCTACATAGTCTGGTTCCATGACCTGCTGAATCGTGGCGCTGACTGATGGTGCGATACAGAGGTGAGGCAGGCGCCACGTCAATACTATCTAAAAATAGAACATTAATCATGAGGTGATTATTATGGGATATCGGGATATCTTGTTTACTTTCACTAAATGAGTTGTACATCGTGTGTGAAAACTGCCGAAATACCGGGTGTTCTGTATGTTTTAGGTGTACCAGTATCAGTTCTGCCCCTGCATCGGCCTGTACAGGTATCGCAAGAGAGAAAATTCCAAAACGGTGGGGTCAAAACGCTGCACAACCGGCTTGATGTCCGATGTAGCGAAATCATGCGACCTAAATGACGTCACTGCAGATTTTGTCAGGAGTCTGACAATTTTTAGATCACGTGATCAGTATTGACGTGGCACCCGCCTGACCTCTGTATCGCACCATCAGTCAGCGCCACGATACATCAGGTCAGGGAACCAGACTAGTCCCTACAATAAGGAACAGCAACCCGTCCTTTTCATCAGAACCCTGAATTGTGAAGAATTTGTCACGGCCGCTGTCATATGAAACCATGTGAACTGTCGTAATTAAGGGTTATGCAAAGTGACTCGAAATCTCGAAATTTTGACACAGAAAATCTGTCTAACTGCACACAAAATTGAGAAACAAAGTCTCGGGGCTCCTCGGGAAGCATCAGAAGAAGGGCCTCCGAGCCTTGATTTTCTCTATTTTGTGTGCAGTTGCGACAAAAATTCGAGATTTCGAGCCACTTTTCATAACTCCTAAAATATTTTGATGGCTGACGAACGAACTCCTCGAAATATCGTCGACACAGTGTTGAAATATCAAACATTTATGGTTTTGGAAATCGTGACTGTGACCCATGTTGCGGACATAAAACTCGCAGAGATGAGAAAGCACACAGATTTTATCTCACAGACATGGCTCGCAGAGACGATCTCATCAATTTATTGTATAGATGAGTTCAAACTTCGTAATTATGTCATTGGCATGGATAATTCGCGCATGCGCAGTTTGCCGTTTTCCTTGGTCCACGACAGAAGTCAATGTTTTAATGTCTTTCAACAAAGGATTGCCGGTGGGTTGCAAAATTTTGCCGTTTTCTGTTGGTTTTTCGCCCAGCTTTGTGTTTATACGTGAGTCCTCGACAAAATCATCAGGCGGTACTAAAAATCGTTACCAACACGAAAATCGGGTGCGATATACAGAAAAACTCGCTGAGGTTGGGTATCTGAATGGACGAAAATGGCGATGCATATGGCCGTAGATCGCGAATTCACTCCATTCTTCGCTCGACCTCTCGCACGCTTTGGTGATATCGCGGGGAAACCAATGATTTTTCTTTTCCTCAACTAGTACCAGGCCCTTTTACAGCGCTGTAGAAATATCGAAGCGAACCACGAAAAATACCGCCGATTGCCGGAATCCTTCGTTGAAACCAATGAAAAACCAAACGACTTCCGTGTTGCCCAAGAAAACGACTACTGCGCATGTGCGGGTTTCCAAGGAATCGTCATGACGACGTGGACAAGGACCTAGTTTGAACTGATCTAGAGGCCTCTGTACATGACTGCATGCGTGCCATCAGCTTGAATGTCTAGTCATGTGGAGGTAACCAGCTAAAACATGCATTGTCATAAATTCGCTGACCAGTGAATTCACAGCTCTATAAAACCTTCCTCTGGTTGCAAGGGCCTTTGCTGTGGCGGTTTGCGAAATACAAAAAGACTCTTACTCATCCAAGACTTTCTCAGCAATAGAAAAGATAGAAAGCTTTCGATAAGGCAGCGAGTCATTTTATTGACCTATTTCACATATAAAATGATATACAATGATGTACACTCATGGCCAAAAATAAATGGACAGTAGTTTTTCTTGAATATCTCCAAAATAATGGGGTAGAGAAAATTGGTCCCAACATATATAGTAGCAAATTTTCCTCCATATCATATACTATCAGAAGTGAAAAATTCCGCTGAAAGCTGCATTTGACAGAAGGTATTTTGTAAAGGCATGTTTTTGCTACTTTTTCATTTGCATGATTTCATTCAAAATTTTTATATCACGGTGTTCTTCTCATCGAGGCCTTTCATAATATATCCGATAATTTAAACTATTCTGCGTAGAAATGTGATTTTGGGGCACTTTTATCAACATTATGTTGCACATGCTTGCAACACCTTTGATAGAGTAGGCCTACCTTGAACCCAATGGTCATGCTGGTAGATAAAAAGCACAGCCTCAAACGCACCAATATGCACTGTCATCATAAAATTTTGTTTGTTGTACTTTGTCGTGGGTAGCCATAATGGAATTTTACCGCGGCATCCACTTTAAATCAAATAAATAAATAAAAACGAGAAATGACAACACTTAGCTTTCATTCACCACCACAGCTCATAATAGTGCAGAGGCCTGTGCACGCGTGGGCAATTTTTTTTGGATAAAAGTACCCCAAAATCAATTTGACAACAGAATCGTTGAGATATATTTTATATATTTTATTTATTCAATTTATTTATAGTATATGCTGCGGTAAGAATTACCAGGTAAAGATAAAGTAAGGCCTGGACAAGTAGAACACGGTGATATAAAAATTTTGAATGAAATCATGCAAATAAAAAAGTAGCAAAAAATATGCCTTTAGAAAATTCCTTCTTTCAAATGCGGCTTTCATCGGAATTTTTCGATGCTAACACCATTAGATAGGCAGGAAAATTTGCTGCAGTATATGGTGGAACCAATTTTTTACACCCCATTGGTTTGGAGATATTCAAGAAAAACTGCTGTCCATTTATTTTTGGTCATGAGTGCACATACAGTGCGTATAAAAAAGTGTTTCATTTAGATAAATTCTGAGAAAGTGGGACATTCTTTGTCCGACTCATCAACCCTTAGTTAGGCTATGCTGAAGATTTTCAAATATTGGCAGGTGTAAAAGTAAAGAATGTCCTCCAGTGAAAATTGTCCGTTTCTCTTGTTCCATACGCATTAAAGTGGTCCTAAACCGCCGGGGCAAGCGAGACAGCCTCGTTTTCATTTTCCCGCGCTACGCCAGGATGAATGAACGCCTGTCCATCATCACGTCACGTGATTACTATGGAATTTACTACGCGATCACTGATTGGGCAAGTTCTGATAATTGACAGCTGTGTGACAGCTGATTGTCAAAGCAACATGGATGCAACCAGTTCACCGAGTCGAGATTTCTCCTCGATTCCGGGGAGTTTTAGCGGATATATTCACGCCTAAGAGTGTTCAATCCGACACGAGTGACACCATTGATGACGGTGTCGGCCGGTACATGCATGTATGCCAGGCAAGTTGGTCTTTTCTCAAAAGAAACCACAGAATTCACTGACGTTACACCGGCACGGCGGCGAGTTCCGCAGTCCGGCATTATGTTAATGATGCCATACACACAAACAACCTCCTCATCGTCTTAAAACTGAGTTCTTTCTTTATTATGAGCCACTTCGATAATGTTTCTGGACAGTCCACAGCCGCTGGTCGGCATTTGCTACCTTTTTAGGCCGCCCTTTCCCTTCTTTCACTTCTCGCTTCGGCATCCTGTCTGCTGCGGTTTGCACGACCATCTCAGCGTTGACAAACTCAGCGAAGGTAGCGTACTGCGCATGCTCAGAAGCCAGGAGCGGAAATCGGAAGTTCCATTTTCGTGGGCGGTGAAAATGATCGGGTGCCAACTTTTGCTTGGCGGTTTAGGACCACTTTAAGGTGCATCGTCCGCGGCTAGAAAACAATCGCACGATATTTACTAGAATGCAACTAGTGGAATCTTTTGTTCCGTCGACAGTTTTTCGTGGGGGCATTCTTTTCTTTCAGACCGACCGGGATATCGTGAAGAATCATGAAGTACATGTATAGGCCTACTTCCACCTGATTAGAGACATCCGCAATTGTTTTACATGAAAATATGCATTAACGTTCGATATTACAAGAAAATCACACGCGGCTTCTGTACAGTTCTTTTGGGTCAACATGTTCACTGGTGTCTATTTGCGAATGCTTCGCGTTAAAGGCCAACGCCTTTTTAGGCCATATAAAATTAATAAATAGGTTCTCATCACTAGGATTTCAAAAATTTGGCGGGGAGGGGAATTTATATTTTATATTTTATATCCATGAATTAGAATAGTTTCCACACGCTAGCATGGCTGGCCCCAGGCCTGCATGCAGAACCTGCTTGGATGCGTGTAGAGAGAAACAAGAGATACTTTCAAGTGACCAACAAGAGATACTTTCAAGTGACCACTAGTATCGCTTGCGGTTCACAGGTGGCGCGCACAATCAATATTGACGATCTTTGTGAAAGCAGACGATCAAAATGGAGAAAAAAAACCAGTTTTGAAATAAATATAAAATATTTAAAAAAATTGGGACGGAGGAAAAAATCGGGGCGGGAAGCGATGAGAATCTATTTATTTATATGGCCTTAACTACGCCAGAGGTGGTCCTAGGTTATTGCTGGAGGTTTGCGCGTCAACACTCTTACAGAAAATCAGCTATTACAGAAAGTTGGGTATTCCAAACAAGATTTGTTATCAGTCGATTTCCTCATATAAACAACGGATTTTTTGAATATGCTTCGATATTTCCTTACCTTTCGTACCATACGTTTACTCCATTTTGGCAGCGATCGTCTCCTTTTTATTCTGCACTTTGGCTGATAACGATGCAACCAGCAGGACATAGACAGCCGATCAAAGATGAATGCCAACGAATCGTTAGTAAAGCAGAAAATTGCACAAAAAAGACTTGATGGGGTACTTATCCAGTTTAGTAAAAAATAAATGCTTTCGTCAAAGGTATTTACGTTTGTAGTCATGAAATCGGCTGAAACCAATTCAGGTGGGCTGAATAGGCAAGGAAGTTTACGAAAGCCGTCCGCCGAAGGATATCTGCATTGCATGTTTAACGTTGGAGTGGTGTACGTCGATGTGATCGTCATTCTTGGTCATCTATTCAATGTGAATAAGAAAGAAAATCACATAGCACAAACGTTTTATTTCCTGGACAGTTGAAGGGAACTGTCACTCTTTGTCACTCTTTGACAACTGTTTCAAAAATTAATTAATCTTTTTATTCAATTCAAATCGACGGAGACTATTTTCAAGATGGTGTCCGTGGTGTCCGTATTGATAATCTATGGCGAAAACTTGATTCGAAACTCTCCTGGAAACCGACGAGAATCAATTTCAAAATCATGTGTAGCCGAAGTGGCAGTATTGAAAATCGCAACAGGCCGATTTTCGAAAGGGACCTTTCCCTACTCACCCCAACACGCTGATTAAAAAGTTGACTCCGGCACTTCTCCTCGAAATCGACAGAAACCTATTTCAAGATGGTAGCCAAAGTCGCCATACTGAAAATGGCAACACACCAATTATTGAAAGGAACCTTCCCTTCCCAACATGTGCATTGAAAATTATTTGATGCGACTAAAATCGAAGCGGAAACTAATACTGGACAGACAGACAATTGGTCAGACATCGCCCGTAACGACAATACCCCTGAGGCCAATTTGGACTGAGGGGTAGAATGGCAACGGTATGAATGGCCAACAAGGAATAGCAGCGGTGATGAGTGCGACAAACTAAAGTGTGTATAAAAAAACGAGATTAATTTGTTAATTTCTTGGACATGTATTTTGGAAATTGGCAAATACGATTTATTAGCTAATGATGTCCTCTTTCTTATGACACAAAGAAATCCAATTTACTGTCACAGATGACTGAGCACGAAGGAGTTGAATCAACCATCTCAGGACTGGTCTTGTACCAGATTCACACCAGCCTGACTCCGACAATTTTCATACCAAAAAAAGAAGAAAGGACAGTGTGTCCTTAACAAAATTTTTATTCAGTGAGTTAACATTTGGGTGCTTATTCCTGTCGAAATGCATCTTCTACTTGCTGGAGGCTTCCAGTCCTCAACCATTCTGTTACCACAAATGCACGCTGCTCAGTTGTAAGCTGCAGTTTGCTGGTCTGAGAAAATGAACAACCTTACGAACTTTTAAGAAGTGTGAAATGTGTAACATGCAGATGATTGCATAATTTGCAAGCCCAACAAAAGCCTGCACCGGCCAGCCAAGGTTCATTACCAAAACATCTATCTGGTGCAAGACCAGTTCTGAGATGGTTGATTGAACTGCTTCGTGCTCAGTCATCTGTGACTGTAAATTGGATTTCTTGGTGTCATAAGAAAGAGGACATCATCAGCTGATAAATGGTATTCGCCAATTTCCAAAACATTTAGCCCTGTCCAAGAAATTAACAAATTAATCTCTGGTTTCCTGTTTTTGATACACACTGTACAACAGCATAAGCAGCATTAGTGCCACGGCCAGATTGTTTTGAAATGGTCGCTGAACTTTTACAATGCCACTTCATGCATGAGGTATGCCTTAGTATGTCTCCACTGGCCGCGGAATCTGGAACCAACGTGATAAGACTGGTGTCCTGTGCAACCGTACATAGCCAGTGGTAACACCTGAGCTAGACTGATATTATGTCGAAACCTTAGTCGACAAAAATGGCCGCCATCCTTTTCATCACTTCACAGAGAAAGGAAGTCAACTCGAGTGGAGACTCAGATCTCACTATAGGGACAAAATGGTTCGAAATACTTTTTGACTCAAAATGAAACCGAAAATATTTCGGCTCCAGACAATGACATCTCAATTCAAAATGAAACACGGAAAATATTTTGGGCCGACAAACTGACAGTCTCATTCTGAGATCAATTAACTCAGATTGAGATGTCATTGTCTCGGGCCGAAATATTTTCTGTTTCATTTTGAGTCAAAAAGTATTTCGAACCATTTTTTCGTATAGTGAGATCTGAGTCTCTTCTCGAGTTGAGTAACCAAGTAACTAAGGTACATGCTTCAACTTTCAGTCTTGTCGAACAATACATACATTACCACCAGATCATGATCAACGTCGCCACCATGAATTAGCGCTGTGCTGTACGGTGGTGCTGTACGGTGTACATTTACTTAATCGCGTGTCTGAAAACCTATAAAACGAGGTTGCCTAAAGGTCAAAGGTTACGTCGGCCGCCACGAGATAGAAAACCTAATGCATACTGTGGCGCTTTAAGTGAAATCTGACGAAAGACGAAATTCAACTTCATTCCCAGGACCTGATGAAATACGAAATTCAACTTCATTTCCAGGACCTGATGAATTTCTGGAGATGGTTGCTACCGCAATTGTCCCTGCCGCTAATGCGTCTTTTAGCATATCATGTAAGACCGAGCGAGATATGGTGCATTTTGAATTTTTAAATTACCACTTCGTACAACGAAGCGGAAACGAAAGATGAATTTCAAAATTTAACACACACCGTAACTCTATCGGTCTTACGTCATACGCTATAAGACGCTCTTGCAGCAGACGACATTTTGTGGTACCAACCATACGTCATGGAAATGAAGTCCAATTTCGTTTTTCGTACTTGGTGTTTCGTCAGATTTGCGAAACCTTGCTAATGCCATCTCGGGCGACGAACGAGGTGTGAATGTAGCTGTGTGCTGCAGGCGTAACTCCAGTGAGTCACACAAAATAGTACTTCACCGATTTTACATTCAAAAAGCGTGAGCGATAATTATTCGCGAAGAGTGTTTTTTTGTGTTATCATGAGTTTCACTTTGTTTTTACTGATAGCCTGCTGGAGAAACCTTCGTGATTTATTTTTATAAACTTTTTCCAATAAAATCAATTGATCGTGGTGGAGACTTGCATTGCGTATTGATAATCGAGGGATTTGTAGTTAATGAAAATGTATGGCGAAACAAGCTTAAAGGGATCCTACAGGCAGCCTCCTCATAGGCATTTTGATGTGCTCATTACACCGATTGGTTGGCATGAGAATCTATCTGCGACATGTATTGCAAAGTAAAATAGGTAAAATCCGTAGCTTGTAAGTTGCTAGCGCCACCGGCGACAAGTGGTCACACTGATATGAGCCTAGCTTGCTACCTACGGCATCCCTTTAACCTTTGGGGTGTTTCTAGTGTCCTAACGATTCTGAGGAGGGTCGAAATTTCAAGAGCCCCAAGTCAAATTCACTCAATCAGACGACACAAGAAAAATTAGTACAACTGACCAATATAGGCCGAATTCAACACTACTTGTGAATCTTGGTATTTATAAACACTAGCATAACCCGCGCTCCGCGCGCCAGTTGAAAAAGGGCAATTTCCAGAGGAGCTTGCTATTCCTGACCAATGGGGAGAGGGTGGAGCAGGGGGCAGGAGGCATGTTGTTAAGGGCCTGCATGGCGGGGAATTATACCAGCAATCAGTGACAATGGAGGGGGTGGGAGGCGGCAGCAAGTGTCGACAATGGTATGATGGTATGGGGACGGTGACCTGTTTCCTCTCATGTTGTTGCCTGCACCTGGAAGCTGATGATTCCACTGCAGCGCAGTTGCACCGGGACAGTCCCCATATTAACCTGATCCACATGTTCACCCCCCCCCCACCATCCTGAGAATATCAGGCGTTCTTACTGCTCGCTCCCTTCGTCACCGCAGACAAACCCCTGAGAGCATTCGCCACATTTGCTGGGTTAGCAGGCGCCGAAGGAAAGGCGCCCAATCAGCGAACGCCTTTCTGAGTCACCTTAAGATGACATGCATTACACGTAGATTGTCTCGTAGTGTCACGCACAACACAGTGCTGAAGTACCTCAGCTTCCCCACCTCACCCTAACTAGAGATCAGTTACACGTATACATGTATAACGGCCCTTGTAATATTCACAGCCAAGCAGCTGACATTGGCTACGGCTGACCCATGCGGGTCATTAACCTACTTACACCGCTGGATTCAACCTTAGTTGAGTTCAGCCTATCCTACATTCATCGCACAGAATGTATATCATTCTCAGGCCACACGTCGCCGAACAGATACGCCGANGGGCCATTATGCCATTGTCGACCTCACTTAATTGCTGCCGCCTCCCCCGCCTCCCCCTCCCCCATTGTCACCGAATGCTGGCATTATTCCCCGACATGCCAGCCCCTCCCCCACATGCCTCCACTCCCCCTCATTGCCTAGGCCTATCAGTAAGGGTTACTTATAAAACCCGAAATGAAATGGCCGAAATGATCGAAATGGCCGAAATGATCGAAACGGCGGAAATGATCGAAATAGATGAAACGACTTAACACTTAGGTGGCCTATTACGATTTTTCAAGTAAACTGAGTGCTTTAAGTCTGTAGTAGATGTACCGGTAGCGCAAGTTTGCCATAGGCCTATATCGTGGCATCCAACCATGCAACAATAGCCATCATAGCAACATGCATAAAATCAGGACACGGCAAGATAAAAATTGCCGTTAGGAAAATTGTTAATGGCATCGGGCCGTTTCATTTTAACTCAGCCAGTCGCCACGCATGCAGGGTTTGACATAAGCCAAGGCCATTTTCCAAAACACCCTTGCTGGCCCTCTATTCTAATCCAAAGTGATTGTTGTCCAAGGTCATGGATGGTCAATTTCAGCTAGACCCAGTTTATTATCATATTAATCAAATGAAGGCACACAATAGGCCAAGGGTCAGCCAGCCATGGCCCTGGACACTTTAGAGGGCCAGCAAGGGTGTTTTGGAAAATGGCCTTGGCTTATGTCAAACCCTGCGCATGGCGGTGCAGTATCTTACCACGTGGTACACCGGTTCCAGTTTTGCCGCTACGTGCCACCATCTTTAATTTTGGCGGCAGTTTTTGTAAATGTACATCATGACTATACCTCAGCGATGAAGCTGACTTTATTTTACAAATATTCTGGTTTAGCCATAAATTACCTTTCTTCCACTAGAATGCTCCGATCATGTCAATATGGCGCTGTGGAACAACCAAGCATGCAGTACAATATTCCAAATTCCCTTTCGTAACATGCGGGGAATCCCCATTTAAGTGCACGTTTACTTTTGGGGCTGTATTAATTTGGTTTTTTGAAATGTAAAATATAAAAATAAGTGAATTTTTATAAACGTTAATTTGCTTTTTTCCTAATTCCTAATCTTCAATCCTACGTGTATTTCGACCATTTCGATCATTTCGGCCATTTCATTCCAGGTTTTATAAGTAACTGGCGGTTACTTATAAAACCCGGAATGAAATGGCCGAAATGATCGAAACGGCCGAAATGCAACTCCCAAAATAAACGTGCACTGAAATGGGAATTACCTGCAAGTTACGTGGTGGAAACAACCGCCCCTTCCTCACGTGTTCAGCTTCAGACAGGTTGATCCCTCACCATGGTGGAAATAACCACACCCATCCTCATGTGTTCATAAATTTCTAACCCTAACTCCCGCCAAAATTAAAGGTGACTGGCTGAGTTAAAAATGAAACGGCCCAATGCCATTAACAATTTTCCTAACGGTTCTGTTGCCGTGTCCTGATTTTATGCATGATGCTATCATGGCTATTGTTGCATGGTTGCATGTCATGATGTAGGCCTGTGTCAAACCTGCGCTACCGGTACATCTACTGCAGACTCAAAGCTCTCAGTTTACACTTAGGTGGCCTACAATTTTTTAAGTAAAGGCATTTCATCTATTTCGATCATTTCGGCGGGCCGTTTCGATCATTTCGGCCATTTCGATCATTTCATTCCGGGTTTTATAAGTAATCGTCAGTAAGCTTTTTGTACATCCATCAGAGAATTTTAATAATTCACTTCAGTGATTGTTGATGTGTTTATCTGGAATAAGGCCGGTCTTTGTGCCTGGACCAATTCCCGGCGGGTGAGGAACTGAAACAACACCACCAACAACGGCCATGATGATTGCTGAATGTGAGGTGGATTGCAAGGGGGATAAATAATCTCTAGGCCTATGCTACTTTGGCGATGCGAACCGTGGCAAGCTATACTTTATAACAAAGTACATACAAAAGTCTTCCAGTTCCCAAAATCTTATGACATTTGAGTGTGTATTAACCGCGTGGAAGCAGTCACAAAAAACGCAACTCCGTATTAATTAATATATAAGATAACAAGCCTGGTGCCCGGCATTGGTGGGTCATGTGGTTTTAACATGGATATTGGTAGTCTATGCAAAATTTTATCAAAAAACGTCAAGCACCACGCAAGCCACGTGAAGACACGGAGGTAACCAAAGAATTGACTGGTTCCATTTTTGCCGCTCCACTCCCGCGTCGCTACTGGAATGAGCGCCATAGAGGTGGAGCGGCAAAGATGGGAACCAGTCTAAACAAAGAAGCATGCTTTGCCACAGTCAGAAATCTCAAGGGTGTAGGCTGGTGTGAGCCTGGGGAGGTGAACATTTTTGTGAAAGCGGAACTCCTCCCGCAGCAAGCGTAGGCATGAAGTTTCACAGTATGCTGAAGAGTAAGAAAGGTGTGCTCCGGAGGGGGTCTGGGGGGTCCTCCCCCAGAAAAGTTTTGGAATCTAGATGCTCTGAGACGTGATTTCACTACCGCTATTCTTAGCCAAAATTTACACGATTACAAGGTTGATTTTTTCTGCTTGCCCAGAGCGGAACTCTCTTACTCTTACTCTTACAGTGCACCCCCAGCCTACGCCCCTGAATATCCCATGTATTATTTAGCGGACTGTAGGATATGGCTTTTCATTCGTCAGCAACAGAACATATTATTTAAACATGAAATATCAATAATATAATATAATTTCAAATATCATCAGAATTCCAGAAGTTATTTTGGCACCTTTTATTTGCGTTCTCCGACCATGCTGCCTGCCGCAATGACCCCAAACCCCTCCGCAGTGCCGTGTCGTTCCGCATTTTTAGCTCACCGGGGTGAGCTATTACGATGGTGCGGCGTCCGTCGTCTGTCGTCCGTTACCAGGGCACGTTTAGTAACCACTGGAGCTATTGATCTGAAACTTGGTACATATATATACATGTACCCCTAACCAAAAACACAAAAAGTGCAATAACTCCTGAACAAATGACTGGATCACCTCCAAATTTTTACCATAGGTGTATCTAATGAGGGTACATTATATATATAACGGGTTTTTGATTTGACCTACTTTCAAGGTCACAGAGGACAAAGTTGAAAATTTTGCATTTTGTAGGTTTTGGTGGTTTTGTAACCGCTGGTGCTATTGACCTGAAACTTGGTACATATTATACCTATAGGTCAGTCAGATGACCTATGACACCAAGTTTCAGTCCGATTCGACTGTTAGGTTTGCCACCAGGTGGCAGAAACCAAAAACACAATGAAATGGTCCATGGACCATGTACTCACCTGGGTTAATGTACCAGATGAACAAATGACAAATGTTCAATTGAAATGTTCCAGGGTGATGTGATTATGGACAAACCATTTCGGACTTTTACCTCTGTGACCTTGAAAAGCAGGTGAAATCAAAAACCCGTTGTATATGTCATGAGTGCTGATTAGATGCACCTACAGTCATGGAAAAATTTATTGAACCACCTCCTGTTATTTCCTCTCTTTTCCCATTAGAAAGGTCCCACAAAAAGTTCATTCACTCTTTTGTGCCACACTGTATTATAGTATACTTATTACATGTACCTTGTAAAAACAGGACTTTAGTCGTAACTATAAGCATTAACCCTTTGGCTGTCACCGGTGACCCTGGGTCGACGAGAAAATAGCACCACCTTGGCTGTCACCGGCTACCCCAGGTCGACCATACATCAAGTGCAAGAATACACTGTTTTCGTTCCGTTTGCGGCGCGCAATCCTATTTTAGATGCACCCAGGGGATTCCCACTGGTTTTCCCGATCGTTTGGTATATAGAACACTATTAAAATACATTGTGTCAGTAAGTTTTTGAGTTACACGTGGATGAAAACAAGCTTCAGTGAAACGGTCCATGGACCATGTGCTCACCTGTCTGAATGTACCAGAAGAACAAATGACAAAAATCGAAATGTTCCGGGGCAATCCTTGAGTTCCAGATACAGAGGGTACCCAGACACATGATCACACCACGTTGGAAGATATTTAGGTCAAATAACCACGAAACGTGCCACCAAATGACAAAATGTTGAACTTTGACTTCAGTGGCCGTGAAAAGTAGGTCAAATCAAAAACCTATTGCATGTCATCAAAAATAGATAAAGACAAAAAATGTGACAGTAGAGATTTTGGGAAAGCATACCCTTCCAGCTCTCGGGCCCAATATCTCAGCAAATACTAGCCAGATCGCACTCATTTTAGCGTCATAATAAAGAAAACAACTTATTGCACATACCCTCCAAGTTTCATCAAGATCGACCAACAACTTATAATGCGCACTATCATCTCCGATAAAAGTAAATGTTTTGAAAATTCCATGCACACAATCCATAATCCATCGTAATATTACATTGTCCATCACATTGTGATATTAGATGGCGCAAAACAACCTCGCCTGTACAAAATGCATTACAAAGGTGTCTGTGGCGGCGCCACGTGCTAAATAATGGAAATAATTTCATCATCACTAGCATAGTACCCGTCCTACGGACGGGTAGAGGTGTGACCATAGGCAGTAAGGGCCACAAAAGTCATACTGTACGTAGAAAATATTGCATCATCGCTGCTGGACGGCGGTGATCTGTGTTCACTACATGTATATGATTTTCCTCATTATAATGATCAAAATAAAATGCTGCATGTAGTTAATTATCTTTTATTTACATACATGTATGTACATATATTTACAAGTATTGTGTGCATGATCTACCGCAGATTCACAGTTGACAATTATAATATACATGTAATTATTATACTACACGCAGTTCTTCAATTAAAAGTCCACAACAATCAGTCCATATTTTCACTTCTTGAGTAAAATAATTCACTACACGCATTTTATTTCCTCAATTAATCCAGTTCCTACATGTATAATCAATCCAAAGTCCACAATCAGGCCATTATTTTCACTTCTTGCGACACATTGAGTCAATGGCTTTCACGCATTCTTTTTTCCACACGGCATTCCTCGTCGCTGACGGATATGAATAGTGCAGAAAAACTTTCGTTTTCACGAAGTCCAAAATTTCTTCTGGGATTGGGCATTTCCCTTTCCCGGCGCAGTTCATACGTTGTCTATCCTCTTTCGAAGGGACCATCTGCTGGACCAATTTCGTTGCAAAATTCTTAGCCGAGTGAGCAAGATGAAATTGCTCTGCGACGATGGTGTCATCGAGATTCGTGAGATTGTTCA
The DNA here is from genome assembly GCA_002633025.1 of Notospermus geniculatus. Taxonomy (NCBI): domain Eukaryota; kingdom Metazoa; phylum Nemertea; class Pilidiophora; order Heteronemertea; family Lineidae; genus Notospermus; species Notospermus geniculatus. Next base: position 64,313 of record NMRB01001829.1, on the reverse strand, counting down.
CTGTGTGCGTGATGTTACCGATATTTTCGTTGTCTTGCTGTTGATGATCGGCGGGTCCTCCCTGATCCTGTTCTTGATAGTCAGGCTGCAGCTGCTGCACAGGCCTAACGAGTACCTCTGCTGGCTGCAGCTGCTGCACAGGCCTAACGAGTACCTCTGCTGGCTGCTCAATGGCTGACGGCACTTGCTGGACGGTGGGCGTGACCACCTCTCTCTGTTGGTTTGTGACAAGAGCTGTCAACATCGTTACCATCTCCTTCAGTTCGTTGATTTCCAGACGCATCTCAAGCTGGTTTTTCAGGATGACATCAGTGTACGTCCCCCCTTCTGCGGCAGCACATTTACCGTACTTTGAACATCAACATCCCTTTGTCAACACTTCGCCGACTTCGAAAGGAACAGGGATGGGTGATAACTGGGGTTAAATACTGCCAGTTGATTCGAGAACCGAACAGGGTGAAGCGCCTGGAGTTCTGCGAAGAGCGCATCAGAGCAGGGGACACGTTTGATGACGTTATTTTCACCGATGAGTCACTCATCCAGTTGGATTGTCATCGACGCATCAGCTTCAGGGAAATTGGTGAACCGCCGAGGCTAAAACCCAAACCGAAACACCCCTACAAAGTCTGTGTCTGGGCTGGTATTTCCAAACGAGGAGCAACACGTATCGCTATCTTCACGGGAATAATGGATGCCGAGTTTACGGAAGAAATTCTTGGGGAAACGCTTTGCCATTCATCCGCGGTGATGATCCCTATCGTTTCATGCAGGACAACGATCCCAAACATACTTCGAAACTGGCAAATCTTACCTGCAGGAGCATGGCATCAACTGGTGGCCTACTCCCCATCGAGAACATGTGGGCATTCCTTAAGGACTACTTGCAACGTACGAAAAAAACCCATAATAAAGATGAACTGGTCAGCGGAATTTTTGAATTTTGGAAGAATGTCACACCTGTCCAGAACTGTGTCAACGGTATATAGGACACTTGCAGAAAGTTATGCCTGTGGTAGTACAGAATGATGGAAAGGCATTTGGCTTCTAGGTACAGTCTTGTTAAAAAGTAAAAAGACAGCTAATATCTCAGCTAGTATCGAAGGTTTCAACCTCAACTTGTGTTATGTTATGCCCTATAATGTTGTTAAAAGGATCACATACGAAATTGAGGGTTTGTGACAAAATCTCACGAAAATATCATGAAAATATCAGTCTCAAAAAACCTCATTTTTCAAAATTCGGAATTTTCAATTTAAAATCAGCGTGATTATCATTCCCCAGTCGATCCAATGAATTCCTGTGAAGAAACTTTTTTAAAATCATTTCTCGTTTTCCAGATATGTCAAAATATCGTCAGTTTTTATGAATTTGATATTTTGCAAAATTCGATAGTTTCCATATTTTTCCCTCGTCAACAGTCACTCATCATGATAACATAACAGTTCATGCTGATTATTCGATCATTTTTACACCAATATTCTATTTCATATTTTTACACCAATAGATGGGGAATTTAACGAAAGTCTCGAAATGCCCCAAAAATATGGCATATTTTTCTGATGATATTTTGATATATCTTGAAAACGACAAGAGATTTTTCGAAACTTTTTCACAGAATTTCTTAGAAATCATCAGGGAATAATATCATGCTAATTTTGAAATGAAAATTGGTGATTCTAAAAATTGTGTTTTTTCTTGATATTTTGAAATTCTAATATTTTCATGATAATTTGCCACAAATCCTAAAGGGGCTGTTCACCTAAGGCTCAATTGTACAATATAAATCTAAGAATTACATTGCCCTGGCCACTTGCTTATGTCATACTCCCCTCACGCCTGACTGCACAAGCCTCTACTGGAGAGTCTACTCAGGCCAACAGGCCAAAAATGTGGTTCTTGGGATTTTGTAAAATTGACCCTTAACTGAACAGCCCCTTTGGTATGTCATCATTTAGGCAACATATTTTTGTGTATAAAAAGGGCAATCTTGCCCACAAATGACCATTGGCATCTCGGCAGAATAGAAAACATCACTGTCTTTTTATTTTTTAACAAGACTGTACATGTAGTTTCTAGGCGACTCATGCCTAATGCGAGGGTCCGTGGGTTCGAATCTGGTTGGAAGTGATGTCTTTCACCTTAGAGACCCGTTTCTATTTAATGGTTTCTACACGTAGTTCAGTTGTTTAATGACAGACTAATGTGTTGTGACTACTGCAACTAATGTGCCATTGTGAATAAAATCATTTTCTTATTATTATTTATTATTGTTATTTATTATTTATTATTTATTTATTTATGTAATGGGAAGAGTGTGCTTTCCCAAAATCTCTACTGTCACATTTTTGATCTTTATCTATTTTTGATGTCATGTATCCCCATTAGATGCACCGATGATGAAAATTTGGAGATGATCCAGATGTTAGTTCAGGAATTATTGAACAGTGGATTTTTGTTTTCGCCACCTGGAGGCCAAGCTAATAATTGAATCGGACCGAAACTTGGTGTCATATGTCAACTGACATAGGGCTTTATATGCACCAAGTTTCAGGTCAATAGTCCTAGCAGTAACGAAACGTGCCACCAAAAGGCAAAGTTCTGAACTTTGTCCTCTGTGACCTTGAAAAGTAGGTCAAATCAAAAATCCGTTATATACGTTTTGTATCCTCATTAGATACATCTATGATAGATAAAAATTTAGAGATGATCCAGACATTAGTTCAGGTCTGGAGTTATTGAGCTTTTTGTCTTTTTGGTTTTAGCCACGTGGTGGCCAAGCGAAGAATCGAATCGGACCAAATCTTGGTGTCATGTCATATGACCTAGGGGTATAAATACAAAGTTTCAGATCAATAGCCCCAGCGGTTACAAAACGTGCCCTACTATTAAACGGACGACGACGGACGCTGCACCATCGTAAGAGCTCACCACAGGTGAGCTAAAAAAACCAAGATAACGGAAAATTGAACTGCATAAAATTCAAAATGCTCTATGCCTGTATTTCCGCTGGAAGTCAGGGAATATGGAGTTCCAGGAATTTGCTGAAAGCATACATGTAACAGCCTAGGCCAAATCCTGAAATCCTTTGTTTCTTGTACTGCGACACATAGGTACCGGGAAACATAGGTGCCGGGAATAGGTATGGACCTGCCAGAGATAAAGGAATTGTTCAGGTAAACTGTGGGCAAGGGGTGTACTTCCACTCTGTATCATTCAGGACATTTCCTAACATCCCTCTTTAAAATATGGACTCTTCCCAATTTATTAAAATGCGGTACGCCTGATCTAGAAACCTCGAAGTGGTCTGAAAAACCTGAGGAGTTCATTTTGGTGTAGAGCTGTTCACAGGATAAGATGGGTGGTTCACAAAGTCATCTTGCCACATTAACCAACAATCGGGAAAGGTGGATGTCACACCTTGGTGACAGCAAGCGTTTGAGTGAACTAACGATTCCTGGGACACATAACAGCATGGCCTTAAAGGGCACTGGTGCAGTATGCCAGAGGTATAGTTTGAAACACCAATATGAAGCTGGAATCCGTTTTGTTGACATACGCTGCAGACATTTTGGCGATGCGCTGCCAATACACCATGGGCGTTGGTTCCAGGATGCATTTTTTACTGGAGACGTAGTAAAACCGACAGCTGAGTTCCTTCATAAAAACGAAAGTGAAACAATCTTCATGTTGATTAAACATGAGGATCATGAACCGGTACGTGGTGAACTACAATTCCACCAACTTGTCCGTAACGGATTGGAAAATGGGGCGGCTGGAATGTTTATCACCCACTTCCCAAGGACCATTGGTGAGGCTAGAGGTAAGATTATTATCTTAAACCAAGACTGGCCTGGAGACAGCTTTGGAACACGTCTGTCTAGTCTGTATGTGAGCAATGTATGGAATGAACACAATCCCCAAACGAAGTGGAACAGAATCACCGAGAATTTGGATGAAGCATCTGCACGTGGGGCAGACAAGGAGAAATTTTACATAACATTCACCAGTGGTTATCTTGACGGTGCCTTTGGTATACCTGATACATACGGCATGACGAATGAAATTAACCCACGTCTTATTAGATATCTGGAAAAATGGAGTCCATCCTCGTATCGATTTGGTGTCATTGTAATGGATTTTCCATCCGATGATATCATTAATTTGATCATTTAAAGAGGTGATCAAAAATACGAATGTCCAGTAATGGAAAGGGTAATGAGGTCTTTTTTGGAAATTAACACATTCATTGAGTGATTCACCATCAAGGATAAATTCAGCCTGGTGTTAACATCCCGATTCATTTTCTAAAATCTTTAATCATGGGAGCATCATATTTGAAGAACTTTGGGATATTGCCAGTATAACGGTTGGTATGTCAAGGGCAAGCAGCATGACATGCAAACAGACACATTGTTGGAACTCAACCCACTGGCGACTGGTATCAACTGATCTACCTGGAGTTGGTCCCATTATGGCCAGCAAGTTGAAAGAGAAAGGATTTACGCATGTATGTTGGGACAGTTTATTCCACGAAAGGATCCAGAGAGATGTTTACAGAATGCAAGTGCCTTCAACACAGTTTCTGTTTATCAATTCACGGAATTTGCTATTTCCTCACCATGAACACTAGCTGGTTGTGACACTCTGGAAATCGCAGACAGAAGTTCAGACTTGGAATTTGGATGATTAACTGACGATAAATACAGCCTATGCTCATCCGACTTATGTGACAAGATTTTAATGGAAATGTATTACACTGGGACTCAAATTTTCATCCGACTTAGGCGAAAATCCGACTTACAGAATCCGAGTTATGCGACGATTGTTAATGGAATTAACGTTGGCAAAAATCGGGACCTCGGGAGGTCATCCGAGTTATGTGATTATCCGAGTTATTCGACTCCGACTTATGCGATGTTTACTGTATGTACAGTCTTCTCTCGCGATACTACCAGCTTCAGGCATGTCAGGACGCAGGTCTCGTTGGTGGTGCATGTATACCGAGGAAGTTGGGCTCGGATATCCTGAACATGACACTTATCTAAAGGAGAAGTGATCAACATGTGCTATAATTAGAAAAAAGTTGGCCAGTTTCACGGTTATGATCCTACCCATGTATCCCAATACTATTGTGCTGCTATGTAGCCTATCCACGAGGGATTTGGAAGTTGCAACGTGTGACCCAACTGGAGTTTCAATTTGAGAGGACAGTCTTGCGGTGGGTTGTTTTCATTGATCAGCTGATCATATCTAATCTTTTATGTCATTTCCATTGTTAACCTTTCCAAAAATAACGTATCTAATCAAATCACATACACATAGTCAGAACTTTAATGCGGTCACCAAATTGTTGACTTTACCCACGGCTTGGCTCGGAAGTTGGTGTCTACAATGTAAGCTTTTTTGATGTCCGGTATTTGATCCATGCAAACTTAGATAACCAGATGTTTACATGTTGTTTGGCATGATTTATTTTGCAAATTGCTGATATATGCATTGGAGATGTGTGTTCATGGCCTTCAGCTGGTGATAAGCGAGGGTGGCGGTAAAACGGGGGGGGGGGGGGTGGGGGGGGGGGTATAGTGAGGGAAGACTGTACACCACAAATGGAAGTCGCTCAGAAGGGAAGCCATTTTCATAGCCCCACTCCTTCATATGGTGTACCCATCGACTATGGAGGCAATGAGACCTTTATCCAAGGATTTCCTGCGGACTTGCACATGTTAAAGCCCCACAGTATTGAATTTTACGATATTTTCAAAAAGTTAGGAGAGTGCACATAGAGGTCACATAGCCTCGTGAAAGTCCCCAAAATGCTTGCCTGATACGCACTTCACAGAATCAAGGCCTAGTTTTCAGCACGCATTGGAAAACACTGCAGGGAGAGCTCTAATGTAGGCCCCTATTCTGACAGAGCGTAGTACATTTTACACTATGCTGACGTCGTGACGTCGTGCGAGAATCGCGGCGATGATTTGCGTTTTTCAACTTCAATACAGTGGGGCTTTAAGAACTCTGCAGGACACGATATACAGTAGAACTCGCCTATAACGTACCAGGTGGGACCAGCGATTTTTGTCCGTTATACACGAAATACGTTTTACACATGTACCTATATACCGTACTTTGTCTGTTATACACGTAAAACGTACTTTGTCCGGTATACGTATACCGTACATTGTCCGATACACACGTAAACAGTGTTATGTGTATGCCAACATTTCATCTTGGTTATTATGTCTCAAGTCATTCATTGATTCAAAACTTAATTGTGACAATGTGCGAACTCCATGCATTAGAAACCGTGGGTTCAGCTGACCACGTGCCTATCATGTGACTCGTGGTCTGGCGCGCAATTTAGAAATGATACAATGTAAACGCCCAGCACTTACCATAAGTTCCCTTGGTTCATTGGTGCCCCGGCCTCCCATGACTTTTTTTTCAACATTTTCACTGATTTCATTACTTTTGACTGATGTACCGGTGGCGCCAGGAGGAGTACGTTATATACGAATCAATTTAAATGGAAATGCATTACACTGGGACCGGAGATTTGGGTACGGTATACGCGAATGTCCGTTATACAGCGGCCGTTATATGCGNCCTTAACTGAACAGCCCCTTTGGTATGTCATCATTTAGGCAACATATTTTTGTGTATAAAAAGGGCAATCTTGCCCACAAATGACCATTGGCATCTCGGCAGAATAGAAAACATCACTGTCTTTTTATTTTTTAACAAGACTGTACATGTAGTTTCTAGGCGACTCATGCCTAATGCGAGGGTCCGTGGGTTCGAATCTGGTTGGAAGTGATGTCTTTCACCTTAGAGACCCGTTTCTATTTAATGGTTTCTACACGTAGTTCAGTTGTTTAATGACAGACTAATGTGTTGTGACTACTGCAACTAATGTGCCATTGTGAATAAAATCATTTTCTTATTATTATTTATTATTGTTATTTATTATTTATTATTTATTTATTTATGTAATGGGAAGAGTGTGCTTTCCCAAAATCTCTACTGTCACATTTTTGGTCTTTATCTATTTTTGATGTCATGTATCCCCATTAGATGCACCGATGATGAAAATTTGGAGATAATCCAGACGTTAGTACAGGAATTATTGAACAGTGGATTTTTGTTTTCGCCACCTGGAGGCCAAGCTAATAATTGAATCGGACCGAAACTTGGTGTCATATGTCAACTGACATAGGGCTTTATATGCACCAAGTTTCAGGTCAATAGTCCTAGCAGTAACGAAACGTGCCACCAAATGGCAAATTTCAAACTTTGACCTATGTGACCTTGAAAAGTAGGTCACATCACAAACCCGTTACATATGTCATGCATCCTCATTAGATGATAAAACTTTGGAGATGACCCAGTTATTAGTTCAGGAGTTATTGCACTTCTTGTGTTTTGAGAATCGAAACTTGGTGTCATAGGTCATATGACGTAGGGGTATATATGTACCAAGTTTCAGGTCTATAGCCCCAGCGGTTACGAAACGTGCCACCAAAAGGCAAAGTTCTGAACTTTGTCCTCTGTGACCTTGAAAAGTAGGTCAAATCAAAAATCCGTTATATACGTTTTGTATCCTCATTAGATACATCTATGATAGATAAAAATTTAGAGATGATCCAGACATTAGTTCAGGTCTGGAGTTATTGAGCTTTTTGTCTTTTTGGTTTTAGCCACCTGGTGGCCAAGCGAAGAATCGAATCCGACCAAATCTTGGTGTCATAGGTCATATGACCTAGGGGTATAAATACAAAGTTTCAGATCAATAGCCCCAGCGGTTACAAAACGTGCCCTACTATTAAACGGACGACGGCGGACGCTGCACCATCGTAAGAGCTCACCACAGGTGAGCTAAAAAAAACAAGATAACGGAAAATTGAACAGCATAAAATTCAAAATGCTCCATGCCTGTATTTCCGCTGGAAGTCAGGGAATATGGACTTCCAGGAATTTGCTGAAAGCATACATGTAACAGCCTAGGCCAAATCCTGAAATCCTTTGTTTCTTGTACTGCGACACATAGGTACCGGGAAACATAGGTGCCGGGAATAGGTATGGACCTGCCAGATATAAAGGAATTGTTCAGGTAAACTGTGGGCAAGGGGTGTACTTCCACTCTGTATCATTCAGGACATTTCCTAACATCCCTCTTTAAAATATGGACTCTTCCCAATTTATTAAAATGCGATACGCCTGATCTAGAAACCTCGAAGTGGTCTGAAAAACCTGAGGAGTTCATTTTGGTGTAGAGCTGTTCACAGGATAAGATGGGTGGTTCACAAAGTCATCTTGCCACATTAACCAACAATCGGGAAAGGTGGATGTCACATCTTGGTGACAGCAAGCGTTTGAGTGAACTAACGATTCCTGGGACACATAACAGCATGGCCTTAAATGGCACTGGTGCAGTATGCCAGAGGTATAGTTTGAAACACCAATATGAAGCTGGAATCCGTTTTGTTGACATACGCTGCAGACATTTTGGCGATGCGCTGCCAATACACCATGGGTGTTGGTTCCAGGATGCATTTTTTACTGGAGACGTAGTAAATCCTTCATGAAAACGAAAGTGAAACAATCTTCATGTTGATTAAACATGAGGATCATGAACCGGTACGTGGTGAACTACAATTTCACCAACTTGTCCGTAACGGATTGGAAAACGGGGCGGCTGGAATGTTTATCACCCACTTCCCAAGGACCATTGGTGAGGCTAGAGGTAAGATTATTATCTTAAACCAAGACTGGCCTGGAGACAGCTTTGGAACACGTCTGCCTAGTCTGTATGTGAGCAATGTATGGAATGAGCACAATCCCCAAACGAAGTGGAACAGAATCACCGAGAATTTGGATGAAGCATCTGCACGTGAGGCAGACAAGGAGAAATTTTACATAACTTTCACCAGTGGTTATCTTGACGGTGCTTTTGGTATACCTGATACATACGGCATGGCGAATGAAATTAACCCACGCCTTATTAAATATCTGGAAAAATGGAGTCCATCCTCGTATCGATTTGGTGTCATTGTAATGGATTTTCCATCCGATGATATCCTCATCTTGATCATTTAAAGAGATGATCAAAAATACGAATGTCCAGTAATGGAAAGGGTAATGAGATGTTTTTTTGGCAATTAACACATTCATTGAGTGATTTGCCATTAAGGATAAATTCAGCCTGGTGTTAACATCCCGATTCATTTTCTAAAATCTTGCATCATGGGAGCATCATATTTGAAGAACTTTGGGGTATTGCCAGTATAAACTGACGGTTGGTATGTCAAGCGCAAGCAGCATGACATGCAAACAGACACACTTTGGAACTGAACCCACTGGCGACTGGTATTAACTGATCTACCTGGAGTTGGTCCCATTATGGCCAGGAAGTTGAAAGAGAAAGGATTTACGCATGTATGTTGGGACAGTTTATTCCACGAAAGGATCCAGAGAGATGTTTACAGAATGCAAGTGCCTTCAACACAATTTCTGTTTATCAATTCACGGAATTTGCTATTTCCTCACCATGAACACTAGCTGGCTGTGACACTCTGGAAATCGCAGACAGAAGTTCAGACTTGGAATTTGGATGATTAACTGACGGTTAATACAGCCTATGCTCATCCGACTTACGTGACAAGATTTTAATGGAAATGTAATACTCTGGGACTCAAATGTTCATCCGACTTAGGCGAAAATCCGACTTACAGAATCCGAGTTATGCGGCGATTTTTAATGGAATTAACGTTGGAAAAAATCGGGACCTCGGGAGGTCATCCGAGTTATGTGATTATCCGAGTTATTCGACTCCGACTTATGCGATGTTTACTGTATGTACAGTCTTCTCTCGCGATACTACCAGCTTCGGGCTTGTCAGGACGCAGGTCTCGTTGGTGGTGCATGTATACCGAGGAAGTTGGGCTCGGATATCCTGAACATGACACTTATCTAAAGGAGACGTGATGTAATGAGAAAAAAGCTGGCCAGTTTCACGGTTATGATCCTACCCATGTATCCCAATACTGCTGGGCTGCTATGTATGCACGAGGGATTTGGAAGTTGCAAGGTGTGACTCAACTGGAGCTTTTGAGTGGAAAGTATTGCGGTGTTTTTTTCATTGATCAGCTGATCATATCTAATCTTTTATGTCATTTCCATTGTTAATCTTTCCAAAAATAACGTATCTAATCAAATCACATGCACATAGTCAGAACTTTAATGCGGTCACCAAATTGTTGACTTTACCCACGGCTCGGCTCGGAAGTTGGTGTCTACAATGTAGGCTTTTTTGATGTCCGGTATTTGACCTATGCAAACTTAGATAACCAGATGTTTACATGATGTTTGGCATCATTTATTTTGCACATTGCTGATATATCATGTAAAGGCCTATGCTGGCGGTATATCGAGGTAAAATGTAATGGTTTTTAAAATGCATTTTGTACTGAATTTAAGGGCTTGGTGGATGGCAGTAAGCGAGTGTGGCGGAAGCTAATGGAATAATGCATTGGAGATGTTTTTTAAAGGAGCACGGTATTGGATCTCAAATGCGCTATTTGACTGCCGACGTAGAGGGAGCCACCTAGCGGCAGTAAGACGAACTACAAAAATGCATTACAAAATGTACGGAGGAAATCGGGTCAACTCGCCAATACGTCCTTGGTCCCTGCGTTGGCGAGTGGCACAGTGGTGCCGGCTGTCGAGAAAAAGTGGCAATACCGTGCTCCTTTAATGGCCTTTAGCTGGTGATAAGCGAGGGTGGCGGTAACAAGGGGGGGGGG
>NMRB01001829.1:9160-33318 GCA_002633025.1 Notospermus geniculatus | reverse complement strand
GTGTTTCCGTAAAAGGATGAATAACCATAAATCCAACATCAGACGCGGAGTAGAGGATGAACGTGACTGTTCGCTACTCTATGCCCATTTTAAATTGCCAGGACATTCTCTCAAGGACCTGATGTTCACCATACTGGAGACATGCCCAGATGAGACGACCCTCCTCAGAACAGAGTTGCGGTGGATGTGGACCCTTAAAACCATCACCCCCTTAGGTCTCAACACCAGATGCTGACTTTTCTCTCCCCCTTAGCACAGGCCCCGTTCCCTCCCTCCCTTAGGCCCTTTATTAATATTTTTTCTGGAGTTGCGTGAGGGTACGGTTCTCCATTTTTTGGTGTAGGCATATTTTTTTCCCTTGTTTTCCCTTACCCCTTCCTATTCTTTTCATCATTTCTGTAATTTGCAGTCTCCATTCACTTAGTCTATTGATCTTTCCCACATTCATATGTATTCATATCATTTGTTTAGAATGTGCAGGCTTCAGCTTACAATGCCTCTTTTGTCTTCTGTAGCCATCCGTCTGCTTTCTTAATTACACAAGCCATGTTTTGTATAACTCTACTCCTATTCACACTTGCCTTAATTTATTAAACTCTTTTCTTTCAGCTCAACCAGCCATCCAATTATTATAGACACCCTTTCAGGTCCAGCAACCTTTTGGGGCTTGGACCCTATTCATTTCTTAATTGCTCACTCATCTTGTTTGCAGGGATATTTAGATCTACTTCAGGGACTCAGCTCAGTCTATTCTAGAGTCTTGTACTGTTAAGTGCCAGCCTAAGAAGACCCCGATTGGGGTCGAAAATTTGCAAAATCTGGAAGCTGACTTCCTGTATTATTATCACGTTGTGTGTCAATTTTTTTTGCTATTTCTTTCTTTGGATATATGAAAAATCACGATGGAGATTCGATCCTGTTACCTAGAGAGCCTGGAAGAGAAGAAACTAACGCATTAAACCACTACGCCAACGAGGCGAACTGGACGACCCACCTTTTTTCACGGTGAAAACCGTGCACAATGCGCACGCCTACAATAGCCAGGAAACCCGCTGTCACCACGTAGGGGGCCGATTACACAGAAGTATACAGTATACGAAAACGCCGGTTAACAATGGCTTCACGGTCGCAAATCCTTTGTGAGGCCTTTGTTAACTGGCGTTTTCGTATACCGTATACTTCTCTGTAATCGGGGCCTTACGGCACGTTTCGTCATCTCTAGCTAGGGCAAAAAATTTCAGTTTTCTAAAATGAGGCCCAAAATTCGTTGCCCAGGTAGGGCAAATATAATCAGGACTTAGTTTATTTTGATTGCCCTATCGGACAACTAATATCGGAAATTTCTAGTACAGGATGCCCGGCTCGGGCATCCTATGTGTAGGGCAGTCTGATCTTATAGGTATCTTGCAGCTAAGCGACGTAACGGACGAAAATTACTTATGCGGCGACGAGAAGGGTTCACTAGTCCGAAGGTTCGGTAGTCCGAAGGTTCATTGGGTAAAGGACAAAAGTCGACGAACGAAAACCTAAGTTTACGGCCAAGACAAGATCTACCGAGCATTATGATTGGATAACAAACCATTCATTTGAAGAATACTAGGCCCAGCCCATAACCACAAGTCAAGTCATTGATTATTTACGATGTTATGCATTCCTATTGTGACATGAAATGAGGAACACCGAATACAAGTTTGTTGAGTAATAGACTAGGCCACACAAAAAACATACTTGTTTAGCGTCAAGTCATCTCAAGGTTAGGAGAGAGCATTGTGTCTCACAGGTCGGCGCTAGGCGGCGCTGGATATGCACGCACCAACCTGTGTCCGCACGAGCCGCATCACACCGAATTTGGCGTGTTTATAAATACGCAAGCCGAATCACAACTAGAAATTGGTAATCACATTATCTACAGGCTTATTTCTTGCAGAATTTGCAAATAATTGACTGGTTTTTTATTTCTGATGAAAATTGTCATACATATGGCATTGTTGAGAAGAAAAGGATGATATTTGGGTTATGACCCCGGCAGCTATTCACTGTAGTCAGTGCATTTAGTGTGACGACGTACCAACTACGTCGCTGGCTGTCAGTGGCTAACATGACATGTAGGCCGTACAGAATATCTCATACAATATAGGCCTATGTATGTCATAATCATCATGGATAATGGGATTCCCAATGAGGGGAGACATCCTAGGTTGGCCTGTTGAGGAAATTTTGCAATTTATAAACTTGAACTGGGGAATCGACCGACATGACTGCCATCTTGACAATGCAACAAGTAGTCCCAAAATTTTCCATGATGCCTTGCGCGCGCGGTGACAGGTCAGTGTGAGGTACGAGCGCTACCTGTCGTGACAACGGGGAGAGAGTTATAATTTTATTTTCCTCTTTTACCAGGACATGGTATAGGTTCTTTAATTTTGAAAACAGATATAGGTGCAGATGTGAGCATTGCAGTGTAAAATGCACTTCAAGTGGCTATACAGAGAAACCCATCCGGGAAGGACGCCAACCATCTTTTGTTGTTTAAATTTTATTTGCCTGATAGGCCTATTCCTCTTGAAATACCGTTAGGTCTATAATGATGTGGATGTAGGCTACCCCTGTCACACACACCAGTCTCAAGTCACCCACGATGGACGGATTACCTCTTGTAGGTCTCTGGCAACCTCCGCCGCCACCTCCACCACTTTTTCCACCACCTCTTCCACTTGGACTTGATACCTCCACCTCCACCCCCACCACCATCACCACCTCTACCATGTCTACCAAGATTTGAGGAATTAATCGTGACAAGAGCGAACGGGCTGTAAAGTCAATCTAGCGGTCACAGCCCAAAATTTCTCCAACTTTTTGACAGTGTGCCCTGTAGGCCTATTCATTGAACATCTTTTTTTCACCACACCTTGACAAACATCTTAATAGAGAAAAGTTATCAGTGTACATCGGCCTTTGTGTGCTCATAGTCAAGCCGGTAGGCCTATTCAAGTTTTGGAATGCGGGTAGGATATTGAGTTACGTGGCCTGCTGTTCACATGAATGACACTGGGGTGGAGATTACATGCCAGCAGACGGCTGACAGCCAATGGCGAAGAGAACGAAAAATGATTGACAGTAACGTTACTGGCCAGATGGCGTAAGCAAATAACGTAACTTGTAGGCCAATCACATGCAAGGTAACAACCCGATCCGTTTCGTTCGTCGACTTTTGTCCTTTACCCATTAGTCCGAAGGTTCAGTAGTCCGAAGGTTCAGTAGTCCGAAGGTTCAGTAGTCCGAAGGTTCAGTAGTCCGAAGGTTCAGTAGTCCGAAGGTGCACTAAATCGAAGGTCCAGAAACGCGACTTTTTGTTCCGTGGTTAGAGGGCGAAAGGATTAATCATTTCAAAAACGCTTCGGCACATGTAAACCTCAGTCTAAATTTTTCATTCACTTCGACAGATCCAATTTTAACCCTCACATTTCCGTGCGCAAAGGACTTCAATTTTTCAAAATTCAAACTGTCACTGCTCATTGAAACGTGAAGTGTAAACAACGATACTGGTATCATTCGATGCAGAATCATGTCCTCTACAAAGGGATATAGCCAGTTATTCAAAACTCCCCTCTGCGTTTATTTTATGATGATTTTTTCGAGAGTCTAGTTTTTTTCTGATACACCCTGTATATATTATTTGGAGCCGACGTCGCAGACGTTCGATCCATATAAGGCTATGCAACTACGATGGTGTCGACGTCATTGTCTGCGACAGAGGCTTGTGATTGGTTGCGAGTGGGTTTCTCTTTGGCGCTAAAACATTTCACGATTTCACGTTACGTGAAATAATCTATCGGTGGCTCAACATCCTTTAAAGCCGCACAGTATAGACAGATGGGTCATAATCGGCGACCCTCTACAGCATCAGTCTCGGTCACCCAGTCGCTGTTTCCAATCTGGGGATCCGTGTAGCAGTACTGCGGAACGAAACGCGGCTAGCTGCGCAAGACAACATGCACCATTGGGGATTCCCCCAACCTCGATGCAGGATAATGCTGTGTGGTTCTATGGTAATTATACATTACGCACGCCTGTATATGAGGTTGCACTATTTTTCGGCCGAACTGGGAGTGAGTAGCGGTGCATACTGTGCGGCTGTAACAAATGTCCACAGCCGCCTGTATGTAATTCAGTCTCGTAGCTCTTGTCGGAGTCGGAAAGCACCTCACTATTGAAATGGTCCAGAGACTACTTGGGTGCAATGTGCAAGAGTTAAAGGATCTACCAGTATTAAGAAAGGGGCGATTTACAGGGTGGCCCTATAAAAATGTTCCAGTAAGACACCTGGGACCTTATTCACAAAGCTTCCGTAACTTTGAGGGTACGCAAATCCTTTGTCAGGCTGATAGTGATCAATAGGTTATCCGCAAAATAAAGGACAAGTTTGCGAACTCCCGTACGTTACGTGAGCTTCGTGAATAAGGTCCCAGGGGACCTTCGGACTAGTGAACCTTCAGACTAGTGAACCTTCGGACTAGTGGACCTTCGGACTAGTGAGATGTTCCCGCCAAAGTTTGACAACACCCTTAAAAGGCTTGTCCGAACTCGAGGTATCCCCACTTTAAACCATTTTAAAGATCTCTTTGATGCATCCTACTAGAAGTATACATGCTTGTCTGCGTTTGGTGATCCATGACCATTATTTCTTGAAAATTTCAGAAGCTTCCATGCTGTAGTTTTTGATCGATGCACGATGAAACCCTTGTCCTGATTTTTAGCTCACCTGGGGTGAGCTCTTGTCGTCGGTCTGCGTCCGTCGTCGTCGTTGTCCGTTAGCAGGGCACGTTTCGTAACCGCTGAAGCTATTGATCTCAAACTTGGTACATATATACCCCTAGGTCAGATGACCTATAACACCAAGTTTCGGTCCGATTTGATTCTTGGCTTGGCCTCCAGGTGGCCAAAACCAAAAACACAAAAAGTACAATAACTCCAGAACTAATGACTGGATCATCTCTAATTTTTTATCATAGGTGTATCTAATTAGGATACATTACATATACTGTACAACGGGTTTTTGATTTGACCTACTTTTCAAGGTTACAGAGGTCAAAGTTCAAAATTTTGCCTTTAAGTGGCACGTTTCGTAACCGCAGGTGGTATTGGCTTGAAATTTGGTACATATATACCCCTAGGTCAGATGACCCACGACAACAAGTTTCGGTCCGATTCGACTCTTAGCTTGGCCACCAGGTGGCGGAAACCAAAAACTCAAAAAGTGCAATAACTCATGAACTACACAACCTCGTCCCCAGGGGTATAGTTCGCTTTCTGACAATATGGCGGTCGCGTCACTAACCCCTGGCATCAGCTTTGGATTTAACGCACGTGATTGGTTGACGGGCGAGCGGACATGACGTCACGTAGAAACAGGTTTGTTTACATTTCATGGCGGGAGATTCAATTGCATGATACATGTGATCTTGTCAAAACTATGGATGAAAGGGGGAAAACGCCCCAAAAACCGGTTAAACCACCGGAAAAGGCGTGCCGATTTTGTGGCCGGGTGGATAAACACCCAGCTGCCTTGCTGGATACTCGAAAAAAGAAGGGAAAGGCCAGAGAATTGATAGACATATGCAGAATTTTTCAGCTCCCTGTCGATGATCTATTAATAGGCCCAGCTCCAGCATGTCCAGGCCTAAGCCTACAAGATGATGATGATATTGATAGGGATAGGCCTTCTGATCATGCTGATCCAGGACAGGTCCCGACGGTGCTGTGCCGTGGATGCGGCAGCCGAATTGAAAAAAATTTTGCTTTTCGAGAAGCAGCAAAGTTGCAGATTTCAAATCTTCAAATCGATCAAAACGATGTTTGCCTGACGAGTCCCCACTTAATAGCGGTGGCCTTGATGACAATAATATGTCGTGACCATGTCAGGAAGAAAATTGCCTTCGGCCTACCACCACAGTCATGCCTACATTGCCCTGCTGCCGCTCCTGGACCAGTCCAAGAAGAAGGTGATCCAATGGAGATTTCAGTTAGGCCTAGGCCTAGGCCTGTGGAAAAGACAACCCTTGGCCTCGGCCTTTTCACCATGACAAAGCCAACTCCAATTTTGCCGAAACCTCAGCAGGACCAATCACAAATTTTACAGTCAAAGGTAAGCTAGCCTGAAGCCAACAATCATCGTAAGCATGTAGGCCTATGGGCCTATGTAGGCCTAGGCCAAAAAAGGCCTATAAAAGTTAAAAAGTACCGGTGTAGGGTCAGGACTACTAGGTTTATGATCAGGGTAAGGGTCAATGACAAGGGTTGAGGGTCAGGGTTACATGTAGGCCTAGTGACTTGGGCTAGAAATAAGTGTGTATGATCAGGACTGGACGACATTCACCCATTCAGCTATAGAAACCAATCACCAGAGATTAGATTGTAACAATAGGAATTTTAATAGGATCATTTGTTCCCAGTTCCAGTTTTCCTAGGATAGGACATTCTTTTCTTTCACGCCTGTAGCTAATAAGAGTGTCATCTCATGTTTCCTATTTCAGCAGCCAACCAGCACCACCATGTCCAAAGAGGACATGCAGAAAATAATGAATGCAGTTGTAACTGGGAATTCAGCATTAATTGCAACAGTTGTCTTAAAGCCCCACTGTATTGAATATGAAAAACGCAAATCATCGCCGCGATTCTTGACGTCAGTGCACGACGTCAGCGTAGTGTAAAATGTACTACGCTGTCTGAATACATTACAGCTCTCCCTGCAGTTTTTTTCAATGTGTGCTGAAATCTAGGCCTTGATTCTACGAAGTACGTATCAGGCAAGCATTTTGGGGACCTTCACGAGGAGATGAAACGTCTGTTTGCACTCTCCTAACATTTTGAAAATATCATAAAATTGAATACAGTGGGGCTTTAAGGGTGCCACAGACTGGTGTGGCAGTGATGGACTGTGTGCGTGAAAGAGTCATGAAAGAGGTGACCAAAATGGGGGAGCCATCATCAAAGTCTGTCCTAAGAGAGAAGAACTTTGAGTCATTGGATACATTTGATTGGACCAAAATATATGAGGAAATGAAATCAAGGTAATTCTTAACACATGGTAGTACCGGTAAATGAAATTAAAGTACAAGAAGAAAAATGTATCCGTTTCATTTTAATAGACATAAAAAATTATGTCTCAATTGTCATGTGGCATATATTGCACAGTAAATCACAAGAAATGTAAAAACAGAATTATTACAAAAATATTTGATTTCAGATTGCAACTGTCACTGAATGTTCCTCCAACACTCTGAAAGATGCATCTGCATGACTCAACACACGTTGTTTCATTTTCAGTTGCAACACCTTGATATACTGTCAAGTGCATTATGTGGCAGCAACGACCTTCCGCCAGCACTAGTGCCTATTGTCTGCACCATCTATGCCATGATAATGTACAAGCGAAATCACCTCCTTGGACTTGTCCAACGAGTCATAACTGCACTGTTTGCAAAACATAGTGCCACCAAAGAGGTACGAAAGCAAACAAATTGACAGACTACACACATAAATGAAGCAAATGTTAATGATACCGGTACCAGTAAAAATATACCTTCAGAGGCCATCTCAAAAGTGAGTGAAAACTCTACAAGAGTTTATAATGTGTTCATCACTTTCATGACAAACATATATGATAAAATGAGTCACAACAAAATTGTGTTTTACAGTGTCTCATCCCATGAATTTTGTGTTTTTAAAGTCTTCTTTTGAAATGACCCCTTATTTATTATGCACTCTGCAGGACAATGGTTTTAGTATTGAATCTGACAATCATTGATTTGATAAAAATGACATTGAATCTGACAATCATTGATTTGATAAAAATGACATTTTCAATTACATGTACAGGCATTGATCTTCGATCCAAAATACATGTACCAGTATCCAATCTCTGCTGAGGACAAATGGTTTATAAAATATCTCCTGTTCACAGCTTAATGTGCAAGCAGCTGATCATCATACTAATGTCATATCATACAAACTAAAATGAGTACCGGTAAATTGTTCTTTCTTCCAGCTCTATGAGGAGATCAACAAACTGAGTGTGGTCCAGAGCTTTCCTCAGAAGGACCGCATTCTTGACGTGATAGGAGGCAAAATGGATTCTATTGTGATCGAGAAGATAAAACAGAACAAAACTATGCAGATAGTTTGCGACAATCTGGACATTCGGGTGAAAGTGCATGATATGAGGCTAGGGGCTGGCAACAAAGACTGGCACTTATTTGCCTGGTCTCTTGTGTTTGATCGCATCAAGCCACCTCCAGTGCTAAAAAGAGGTCAAGCACCACAAGGAAACATCACAACAGTGGAACATAAAGTGTTCTTGGCCAGTAAAGATGAGATGGACACACTACGGAACAATTATATTGTGCTTGTCACAAGGATCCTGGTCCAAAAATTCAAATGGTTGAAATTCCTCAAAAGTTCATGTGGACAGATCAAACATGCATACACTGAGGAAGTTGAGAAGAAATCTGATGTTGTTTCCATGGAGGTCCTGATGTTCAATGAGAACAATTATGCAGACACTGTCAAGATCCTTGCTGCCTTTGAGGACAAACTGCACGAAATTTACAAACCTCCAGGTGAGTGCAAAGTGGCAAATTCTGCCAAGGGCCGTACATTAAGTATGTACACACCAAAATTAGGATTTTCTGACCCCCTCCTGTACTCAAATTTGGTACATTTAAATAAACTTGGCAAATATACTGGTGTATGCATACTAGTATTTTACAAAATTCCTACACCCCCCACTCCTCTCAATGCAACACATGTACTTTATGGAATGTCCATGCTAAACAACATGTAATTCACGAACATTTGTTAAAATGTACAATCATTTCAGGAGGAGCACCTCATGAAATGGACGCAGCAGAAAATTTCCCACAGCAAGCCTTGGAAAATCTCTTTGCCTCAAGTTGCCCAGATCAACCAGCTGCACACACCCAACCTCCACCAGAAAAACGTGATCCACTTGCAGGGATCGAGGTTCCAGTTGGTGGTGACCAGCTGACGCGAGTGCGATTGGCTGGAGCACGAGATTTGAGAGCAGGAGCCGCAACACCAAAAGACAGATTCAACCATCTGTATCCCCTAAAGGCAGAGCTGTGGCATACCAAGA
This sequence comes from Notospermus geniculatus, assembly GCA_002633025.1. Classification (NCBI taxonomy): domain Eukaryota; kingdom Metazoa; phylum Nemertea; class Pilidiophora; order Heteronemertea; family Lineidae; genus Notospermus; species Notospermus geniculatus. The sequence continues at coordinate 24,164 of NMRB01001829.1, read as the reverse complement.
AAGCATTTCTCCATGTAAGTACAGTATCTGTAGAATAGAAATGTTTGGAGGGGGATGCTTGAAACTAAGTACTGTAAACTCACCAAAGTATCGTTGCCAAATGGCTTCAGGTTTTTGAGTACATACCAAGCAAAATAATGCAACTCTGGTGATACCCTGGTACATATTTTTCAAAGCATTTTGTTTCAGAATAGGTAAAGCTTTAGGAGAAAATTTTACAGTCGGTTTCATCACACACATTTGTACTCTACTTCAGGTGGTTTATGCTGAACTATTGAAAGCTTCATCCACAAGGGAGGTTGGTACACTGAAGTACTTCAGAGAAAAACTAGGTCGGAGGAATGTTGGAAATGTTGACAAGGAGTATGAAGGATGCGAACAGTTTTTTCTTTCTGTTGGTACAGCCTATCTGATTGAGGCCGCTTGCCACTTTAGGGGCATGTCAGACAGCACGGATAAGCCAAAACATCACATTCCTGATGCCAAAACACTGAAAAACCAAGCTGCCTGTGAACAGTACATGTATGACACAGTGGGGAAATTTGTCGACACATACGTGCTGGTTGACCGTGATAGGGAAAATGCCCTCCTCCAATCAACAGCAGCAAACCTCAGAGCAGCCATCGATAATGACCACTGCTATGGCCCGCCAAATTCAAACCCAGCGACGTCAGGCACCATAGGCACCGGTCTTCCACTGCCAGTGTCTCCCGACTATGTCAGAAATTATGGTTTGAATGTTCTTGACGTTTTTGTGTTCCTCCTTCAGTTGAAAGATACAGCAGCTGAGGCAGATGGTGAAAGGTGTCTCATCAATATGAAAAGGCTCCTCTTGTATTTTAAGTCGGCAGGACAAAGCAAGAAGAACTACTCAATTGAAATGCTGGTAGCTATAGCTCAGATTGAAGTAATGCTACCACCTCTTGAAGCCCACTTGGGGAAGTGGGGCAGGTTCTGTAGTTTGAAAGGAGGAAAGGGTGGGAACATAGAATGCGACCTGGCACAAGAGATATGCAACCGCCACTGTAAAGAGGCTATCCGAAGCATGGGGGCCAATAAAACTCATAAAGCCATTCAGAGGGTATCCAAGGCGGACACTGGTCTACAAGCTGTGGAGCACAACTTTCGAAGAACAACTGGCATTCATGACAGGAGCACCAGACATACTCATCGTTCTGCTGATGATGATGAACTATCGATGGTTGAGGACTTGAGAAAACTACAGCCATTTGCTGCTAACTTTGGGAGAAAGCACACCTCCTTTCCAGAGATAAGCGCTTCTATATTGGAGAAGGTACATATGAACAACTTGTTCTCGTGGATAGACAAACATAAAATGAATCTTGGTGCTGATGTCGCAGTGTAACCAAACTGCATTGACCAAAACTGGAGTGATTGGAAGAAAGTTAAGGGACGTACAGTACTGAAATTGCTTATTCGAAATCCCATCCCCTTTCTGCAGAAATGATTGCAAAGATTTGCCGAGCATGGTCTGAGTTCCATAACGACACATTTGGTGGCATCAAGTCTTCGAAACAATATATTTCATCCAGTTTTGACATGATGTCATCAACAGTTTCCAAAGTTAGTCCATGCGTGAATGAAAAAACATAATGCTCCTGCAACTCATCACGGTATCTGATAATTTCATTATGGATTCTGTCCCGGACTTCACTGTCAATGTTTTCACATTCTGCACCAGTGGCTGCAGTGTCACCTAGTTCACAGACGGAAAGATCCATCAATGACTCCTCAACCCTTTGAACAGGACAATTCTCACATTCACAAAGGGCAGCGCACCTGCTGCAACAGTCATGGAGTACATCCTTTGCTTTAAAGTGGGTTGTGTCACAACCAAAATATTTCAGTACGAATGTCCTAATGCAATCTTCTGAGATACAGAGATCACGTATAGAATCATGTATGTCTTTCCTAGACTTCATAATGTCGGTAGCATTGAAATGCAGGTGTGCAGTACTAGGGAGACCATCTCTTCCTGCTCTCCCAGTTTCCTGATAGTACTGCTCAATGGTACGCGGAACCCCAATGTGGATAGCTTGCCGGATGTGAGGGGCATCAATGCCCATGCCCACAGCGCTGGTACAAAACAAGATGCGACATTTGCCATCGTTGACAAGACTGTCCAAAATGATGGTCTTCATGTCCTCTGGGTATTCAGAGTGGAACTGTCCAAACAGGCGGTTATTTGGTGAATGAGCTCCAACTGGTTCAAATTGTTCATTTGGCCCAAGATGATTTGAAAAAAGTCTAAAAGCAAATCCACAGAATTTGAAAGGCATATAAACAAGTGTCTGGGGAAATAATAGTCTTTCGGACTTCAAATTCTTTGCAAGAGGTAGTAGAATTTCCTCTACACTTTTATTACCATGCCTTGATGGCAATCTCTTGGAAATAGTAGAGTAAATATTGGTTCTATCAGGTAATGTAGTTATCAAAGCCGGGTCCAGAAGGCTCAATGAAGAGACAATCTGTTTCACGTATTTCTTTGGCGCAGTTGCAGTCAGGGCAACAGTTGTCACATTAGAAAACAAAGATGCCAGAATCCCAAGCTGAGCATAGCTTTTCCTGAACTCTGGGCCCCATTCAACGATACAATGGGCTTCATCAACTGCAACTAACAAAACGTTATCTTGGAAGTACTTCTGCAACAGGATCTTCCTGACCACGCCACTTATCCATTCTGCATGAACAAATATGAATGGAAAGTAAAGATTCTGATCAAATGACGTTCCAGTAAGAAAGCACGCACGAACACCTTGACGTCCCAAACTTGTAACCTGGTCCTCAATAAAAGAATTCAACGGAGAAATGACAATGCAAATAGGTCTTTCCACTTGCTTTTTATATCCGAGAACAAATACTCCGAGCTGATATATAAGGCTTTTCCCGAATCCTGTTGGTAGGTTGACAAAAATATGACGATCATTGAAGATATGTTCCAAGGCGATAACTTGTTTCACTTTTAAATTACGATTGAAATTGATCCTATTTGTCGCAAAATTCATGGCTTTAAAAAATTCAAAGGCAGCCATTTTTTTACAGTAAGGAAAAATACCGGTATTGTCAGTTCGTTACACATCATCCTGTAATAGTATACATGTACGCTTTTTGGCACGTTTCTGGTGTTGTCGTTTCATGATGACAATGTTCATAGCACACCTGCAAGTAAAGTACAACAGATTATACATATCAACTACATGTATTGTACCATGTTCTTGTTGAAGTAAAAAAGCACATGTATAGTATATGTAGGCAATTAGTCAGTCACTCTCTCCCTTGAGACTAAAATGTGACACATGTACATTTAAATCTAGTGGTAAAGACCAAAGTAGCTGATGCTTGTCATGAAACTTATATTCTTACCTTCATAACCATGCGGGTGAACAAGTTCAAGACGTCAGATGGTGCATGTTTGTTGTGTCATGGCATGGTGCTGTCAGTTACTGGCTGGTAATGATCATGACGGCTGCGGAGCATTGATAGACCCAGCTGCGACCTGGACCCGTATTCATAAACATACTTAAGTCAAAGTATGATACTTATCTTTTGTGTTGAACAAAGGATAAGTGTCACACTTAGACTTAAGTAGTTTTATGAATATGGGTCCTGGGCACTCTGCTGAAAGAAAATTGATTATCTGAATGAATGATTTTGTAAAATTGCTTGTCCCTCAGCTCCTGAGAAAAGCAGGAACTCAAGGGGATTATCATGACTATTGCAATACAAATGATAAGCACCAGACAGGATCAGGTGCAACATACACAATGCAGTCCAAAAGGTTGGGCAGTGGGGTCTTCACACCCACTGTGGAAACTTACCTGAAGGCAAGAGAGAGAAGACTGCTCGCCACCCCTTCCACCAGTAATGTCCAACAACGGCACTGACATGACTGAAGTATCCCTCGATAATACCTTTTTAACATTGTGTGCGCTCACACCTGCACTGCCAGTAGTCATCAGAAAATGATTACACATGATTACAGCCTGGAAGAAGGATAGGGTTACCGTAACAATTTTATAGCCTCAGTAAAGTAGTAGCTTTGCTAGGCCCCCTACAGCAAATTGGAGCTTTTAATTTCTTTAGAAAGTAAAGAGCAGTGCCTAGCCTCAAGTCTAGGCCTATAGGGCCAACTTGGGACACTGCTGATGGGTAGCTAAACTACCTATAAAAAATAGGCCCCTAAATAGGCCCTATAATTATAAGAAGACAGGCCTAGGCCCTACTTACCCAAAAAAAGTCCCAACCAAACACAAAAAAGGGTGTGGGTTAGCCATTTGCCAAGGAGGGAGACTGATCACTTACTTAGGCCTAGGCCCTAGGCCTAGCTAGACCTACTAGGCCTAGGCCCCTATGACAGACTAGGCCTCTAGGCCCCTACAATCTACATTCACACCTGGTCATTCATGGACTAAATGTAGGCCTACATGGTATACCTACTATTAGGCCTATATAGCATGATGATAGGGCCATGGAAATAGTTCTGGGGTAGCCAGCCTAGGCCTAGGCCTGCCTAGCCTTAGCCTACCTATAGGCCTAGGTAGCTAGCCCCCCCCCCTCCCCTCCACCGGTACTCTCTCTATCCGCAAGGGTTGGCAAGGCTATCACACACTACACAGTAGCCTAGGCCTAGCTAATGCCGCGCCGATGGCTAGGCCTCTACAGTACTAGGCCTATCATCCATAGGCATGGCCATCCTGCATTATGGCCATGCATGCATGCATGGCTGCATGTCACATCAATCAATTCTCAAACATGCAAATCACTCTCAGCTCTCAGCTCAGGTTCTCAAGAATTACTGTAGGCCTACATACATGCCCCTAGCCTGTAGGTACCGTAGGGAGGCCCAGGTAAACAACAACATCATTTATAGGCCCTAATTGCTGACAATACCTAGGCGTAAAATGTTGAAAAAGTCATGAAAGTCATGCATGTTCCATGTGTTGTGATGCAGGCCCCATGCATGCCATGTGCATGTTGACACCGGAAGTGGGCCCCTATTACCGAACAACATACCCAAATACATTTTCAAAATATTCTGATTCAAATCAAAAGGTTACCTATATCAAGGCTTGACGATTTTTTTGTAAAAATAATTTTTTTAAAGCACAGATAAGTATTTTAGATTAATTATTTTGACTCGTGCTGCCACCTATACTTAGTCCAAGATTCTTGGATTAAGCCAAAGCTGATTCCAGGGGTTAGTGAGCGAGTGGTCCGAGGTTGTCTGAGCGAACTATACCCCTGGGGACGAGGTTGAGTCGTCAATAGAGCTCTCCCTTAACGCGGGTAGGTGTAACGCAGGATTGGGAAGCAATACTATGGTCCTTTAAAGCCAAACTCTATTGAATTCAGAAAGTCGTTACGTCCTTCGACGTTAGTGTGGTGTAAATTGTTCAGTTTGTTCAGTTGAAAAGATATCTTGTTATGGCGATAAGTTGCAGGTGGCAGGACATTATTGCGCATGTGCTTCCCTCACATTCATCGCTCAATTTCAATCTCTAAGAATGCTGTCACCATCGTTGCCTCTTTAGCCGCGTGGGTTTAGTGGTTATGTCTAGTAGTTTGTATGTTTCATAGGTCGTAGGTTCGAATCCCGTCGTTGGCTATAAAATAACGGGAGAATCCAACTTACCTCGACGCGAGTCCAAGTCATAAAAATGTTGTAAGTTCTAAAAATATCGTAATATAGTAGAGGTAGGATAATGGTAGATCGGCTTGCGGCTTCTCTTTTTCAGTTGAGGAAACAAGAAGAAATGACTCAACAAGCGAACGGCGAGACTACGTTCCAGGTATGCCTCACAGTGCTCCTTAACTTTCAGAAAGGTTAAACAAATTGCATTGAAATGAAACCTGTGCCATATTGTAGCCAATAACGTGTGTAGTTTCCATAACTGAAAGAATTTAAAAAATCTGTTGGGAAAAGGGCATGGGCTGTTAAGGAGATGACATGCAAGTTGTGCAAAACTCGGGAATGGCTGAACCAATCGCAACCAAAATCACAGGGTGGTTTACTTTTGTTGAGTGATTGAAAACTGTACTGCAATAATTAATCTTGACCGACCCTGACCTATAGATTTAAAACAATGCATATTTTTAAATGCCCAGAAATATAAGAAATAATCATCATTTGAAGCTCTAACTTCACATGAACATTAAGTCCAGAATATCAATTGAAATGAGTCTAATATTTTTAATGCATTTCCACTAGATATGTAGGAAATGAAACAAAGAAAACTTGAGATTTGTGGGTGTACTGAAAAAGGAGAACAGCCTTAGTGAAGTGTTTTGTTGAACACGACGAAATAGACCGGCAGCCTTGCTGAACATGAATGGTTCCACTCAGTTAGACTTATTCAACCTTGCCACTGTCTGCGAACTTTAGCTTGAGTGCAAAACCAGCAAGCAACTCTATTTACACAGCTGACTTCACAAGCAGTAGATAGCATTATGTCACTATGAGCAGTATTGGGCACTATAGTCATGTCTGTTTACCACCATACCCAAACTGACCCCTGTCATACTCTTGAACACCCATTGACCAAAATAACTATGCCATGACAATCCACCAACAATCAGATTGAAGTCAGTTTCGCCATGGTTCCAAGGAAGGTATGTTTTGGATATTCTACCTGTTGAATACACCCCTTAATTATGTGATTTTGTTGTTCTTGTTTCTCCCATTATAATGACAGTAAATTGAAGACCTCTCAGTGGGACTTATCTATGGTACTCCTCTGAAGTTTGTGCGAAGTTACAGCTTCAAATCATGTTTATTTCTTATATTTCTAGGCATTCAAAAATGTGCATTGTTTTAAATCTATAGGTCAGGGTCAGTCAAGATTAATTATTGCAGTACAGTTTTCAATCACTCAACAAAAGTAAACCACCCTGTGATTTTGGTTGCGATTCGTTCAGCCATTTCCGAGTTTTGCACAACTTGCATGTCATCTCCTTAACAGCCCATGCCCTTTTGAGAAAAGTGAGTTTTTGTATTTGTGTACATTTCCCTGTACATTGGTACATGTGCAATGTACAGGAAAGAACGGAAAACACCAGGACCCGTATTCATAAAACTACTTAAGTCTAAGTATGACACTTATCCTTTGTTCAACACAAAAGATAAGTATCATACTTAGACTTAAAGCTGACATCTTTGCATTACGCCAGCGCTTCGGCTGAATAAAAAAATACCTACCGCGCCACAGCGAGTGGCGCGGCAGGTAGATGAAGTTCAAACGCCCAGGCTCTTCATCGAACACCTCTCTCAGACCACCATTACCCCAAATACCTCCTAGGTGTCGCTGTCATTCACGTGAAAGCCGTCGAGCTGGAAGGATGGCGAGTTCTCCACAGGTCAGTACAAGTACAGTGCTGTATGCATACAAAGACAATAGGGCCAAGCCTATACAATGTACACGTACATCCAACTACAGGCAGCTATTGACAAAGCGCTGGCAAAAAGTAGACCTAAAACACTCCCTAACAACAGAAAACACAAAAAAGAATCATGATATGTCAAAACGGATGATATTCCAACTTACCTNGGTCGAAAATTTGCAAAATCTGGAAGTTGACTTCCTGTATATTATCACGTTGTGTGTCAATTTTAGTGCTATTTCTTTCTTTGTATGTTTGAAATCTGAGACACAAATTTAAAGTTATGGATGTTTCTCTTTCAGAACTGTGAAAACGATAATTGTATAACATCAGTTTTCTCTCTACCATACAAACGATCTTGGGCCTGTTTCATAAAGTGACTTTAAGCTAATGGTACTGCCAGCGCCTCTGCCAATTGGCTAGTGATACCATTTAAGAGTCCCTTTGGGACGAGGTTTGGTTGATGATAATGTGTCGATCTGGTGACTGGTCTCGCGGCCATTTTGATCTGGGATTTTGGGCAAGCTACATGAGCTTCCAGAATTCTCGTTTTGCTGAGGTGCCTTTGCAGGCCCGTAGCTTCATGTTTATGCTACAGGACATTGAGAATGATGACTTATGAACGCGCACAATATGATGTAAGTTTGGTGTATTTTCTCAGTGTTTTAGTAAGGTGTAAAGAATGTTTTAAAATGGGACATTTTCGTCCGGCGTCCGAGAATAGAGTCATCCGGTAATAGGAATCATAGCTGTCCTTTGTTCCATGTCAGGGCTCTTGATGTTATTTCCACTGCCAGTGTTGAACACTGCTGAGTATTGTTTTATATTGAGTATTGTTTTAGGCTGTATTTCTTATGATTTGTTCAATTTGTTTCCAGTTAAACCGTTTGGCTCACGAGCAGCACAATAAACGCGTGTGGGATCATATCCATGCCATCATCACCACTAAAGTTGTCGTCATCGTTCAATTCCTACGTCACAACCCAAGCCGTAATGCAGCTATCAAGTTTAGCCCGGACCACCCCCCCTCAGGCATCGTCGTTCACTCGACGCCAAAATTCGTCGAGTCCCCAGTATTAAGATTTTATCTTTTGGTCGAATCCCCAACTAGCAATATTTTGGCGGCAGTCGTATTTGCGCCGAGTACCTTCACACACGAATACTTGCGCGCGCGAGTGCCCGACCAAACAGGAACAATGACTTTGTCGAATCGCCGTCGATAGACTGACGATCGATAACTTCCGGCGGCAGGAGATGAACACGTGATCACTCCACAACAAAAATGGCGGACGGAGGATCACATTCGGAACTTCCGAAGGCAACTGCTCGGCAATTTCCGTGACAACTCGCGCTGCCCAGNAACTAGTGCCCCACGCATACTATTTTACCCTGAAGTGAATCCCCACCTGATACATTTTATAGTACTGGCGTATCCATGTCGAGTCCCCCACTTCCAAAATACTGCAGACTGGCGAGTTAGTGTCGAGTGCCTGAGGAGGGGGGGGTCCGGGATTAACTTGATAGCTGCATAACAGGTACCTTAACCAAATGGAAAGTGCATTGAGTTAATGGTACCGTTAACTTAAAGTCACTTTATGAAACAGGCCCCTTGTGTTGTGCATTGGTATACCCTATTCACTCTAAAATTTGCTGTGGATTAATATGCAATCAACCAAATGCTGCGTTTTCAACACAGTAAAGCCTAGTTTATACTTCGACGCACGACCATCGCTGGCGACCAACGCGCGATCTTGCGTTCGACGCCGAGCCCGTCGTGCGATTTGGTCGGCGTCCGATGGCGAGGCTGTAATTACTTGAGTCATTTCATAACGGGTCGCCGTCGCTAAAGTACGCTGGACTATGAATCAATTCCGCGAAGTCGGCGTCCAGATTTGATCGTGCGTCAGACGCCGATGGTCTTGCGTCGAAGTATAAACTAGGGTTAAAGCGGCGAATCCACTGTCGCGATTTGGGCTTGAGACGGGGTTGCGGTGCCTTGCGATTACCTTATAAGGACTTCCGATTGCCATATAAGGTAACCGCAAGGGAACGCAACCCCGTCTCAAGCCCAAATCGCAACAGTGGATCACCCGCTTAACTGGGCCAGGAAATGACCCCCAAAATTAAGTCACATTTTACCCTGTCCTACAGGACGGAGTTAAATGTTTGGGTCAGTATAATGACATAGGGCCGTATTCACCAAGGGTGATCATCGCGCGATTAAGACTTAGACGCGTGTAACTTCACTAAATGCACACACTTCCACCATGCTTTGGAAGAAGGTGCACGCGTCTAAGTCTTAATCGCGCGATGAACACCGTTGGTGAATTCGGCCCATAGTATTTCATTTACTGTGTTGAAAACGATGATCCAATTAATTGGGTCAACTTAATCCAGCATTTTGTTGATTGCATATTAATCGTATTGTTGGGTCAAAATCAACCCAATTTGGGTCAAATATGACCCAGCAAATTTTAGAGTGTACGAATAACGCACAACATTATAACTCGATCATTGTTGTAAATGACCCCTCCATTTTCTCATTGTAACTTCATTGTTCTTGCTCCGAGTAATGGTCGGTTCTGTTTTGTGGTAAAGTTACACCTTCGGGAAAGGACTTAGCAACTTGAAATAGACGGCATGAAAGATCCAATATCGGAGCCAGAGGTCGGAAAAACCAGTGCGCAATTTTGATTCAAAAAGTGGTGTTCGCAAGAAAACAATGCTAATATTTAGGTTTCAGCTTAGAATCAGTTCGAGTTTCGTCCGCATCGTGAGAGGAACTGGCGGTGGAACCCCTTGATGTAATGATAGGCTACATTAGTTGATGGCAACCCAGGTTATGACCGACCGAAATTCTGCCGTAGTCGAGATCACCGCACCCATTCGACCGAGTTTGTAATCAGATGAGAACATTCTTATCAACTCGGCAATGTTTGCGAATGATTCAACAACGACGGGTTACTACCAAAGAGGTCAGCTGAGGGACAGCGTGGATATCGTTGTTTACATTCTGACTGTTCCAATTCCACCGCTTCTCATGATTGTTGGGCTGATCGGCAATTCGCTAAGCTTTCTTGTCATGAACCAAAAGAAGTACAAGAAGAGTACGACCTGTTTTTACTTGCGCTGCGTGGCCGTATTTGACAGTGTGTACATCTATGTTAGGATGATTCTTCGGTATCTTCTAGTAATGGCACCACAGCTCTTCAGAAACATCGAAATTAAACGCGGGCTTTGCGTCTACTACCTGGCGAGTCTCGGGGTAGACTTGGTACTTTCACCCATGGTACTGGTCGTCATGACATTCGATCGTTTTGTTGCCTTACCTTGGCCTTTACAAGCAGCCAGTATATGCACTATGCACAAGGCCAAGATCGCGGCAACAACCATTCCTGTACTCAGTATTCATGTGGGTATTGATGTTCAATCAACCATGAGTCCGCTTGACATTGAGTTGGGCCGTACTGAATTCTTTTGGTCAACTGACTGACAGCTCCTACTTTGCAAGTCTTGTGCACAGTCCGCAACGGTAACCTCAAAACCTTGGAACTACCCACATTGAAACGACCCAAATTGAAACCAGCCAGAATATTGAAACTGTCCAAAGGTTTAACAGAGGTCGTCAACTTTGGGGAAATCTGGGAAAGTACTACAGCTATCTTGTTGAGAATTTCATGGTTGACACTGTGGCCCATATCATTGATCATGACATAATTATGATAATATCAACCAGCTCCTTCTGTTGTTTCACTACTTTCTGTAATTAGTACTTTAGAGCTCTGTAGCGGAAAGCAACCATAAGCAGCTCGTTCCAAAACATTATTTGTGTACAGCCTGGACTATGTACTGTTGTAACGAACTTACTGGTGAAGTTCATTAATACGAGTTCGAAAGTTAAAGGGACCGTTGCCATGCCATGAAAAAGATGTAGGAAAGAGTAACACAACCAAATAATTTCAGAATTTGCTGTATTCAACTCTATTAGAACGAAACATATATTACAGCTATTAATTTAACAATAACCCTGAGCATTCCAACTGTACCACCAAGGGGAACGGCAGGCCCCCAAAACGAACACGGCCGTAGATCGCCCCGAGGGCCGACCGGACCCAAAACCAACAAGTTTATTTATTACTCATTTCAAAAGGGGAACGTGCCCGCCGCTCTGACTCCCAAAACTTAGAGCCAGTGCCTTCCAAGGCAGGGTAGCTCAACAACAAGTCGAGTGGCCTGGAACCAGAGAAACCGGCACGCACAACCCCAACACCCCGGGAAAAGAGCCAACACCAAACCCAGCAGAGAGCCAGCTTATGTTATTTAAAACAGGGAAGCCATTACCACCCTCCGAACTGGGAAAACAGGAACTCAATCCCAACCATAAAACATAAGTCTCACTCACAAATGCAAAGTTTACTTCAAAATACACCAACCCCAGAAAACTCAGGGTTCTTAAATAAGAAGGGTGAAAAAACTAAAAGGCGTTGTCTACCATGCATGCCGTCAGGGAATGAGACCTACCTGTAGTTTAACTGAACATAATTGAGAGAAAAATACAGAAATCGGAAAGAAAAGAGGAGACCAACAGTCCTCTAAGACGTGTAGAGAAGAAAGACGGTGCTTCCAGTGGAGAGCACCCAATTTAAGCAATAAAGTTACCTCATTCCCCACGGCAGCATGGCAACAATTACCTAACCAGAATAATAAACATCATGTGCAAATTCCTTCACACCACGCTTAAACATCAACACAATACAGAACTGGAATAACCCTTGGGAAACTAACATGTCAACATAACATTCCAACATTTAAAGGTGTTGTGCCACCAAATCTCAAGCCTTAAGGCACAGTGTCCGTTACATTACCCCCCTCCCTCTCAAAAAGACATGACCCCATGTCGGTCACTAGTTCACAAGAACCATACATTTTACTCAACTGTCCTGACTTCTACACAACTGACTACATCACATAGTCCCGGAAGCGAAACGGTACGTTAATCGGCCGTCCCGCTCTGGTTCGACACCTTGGGAAACTAACATGTCAACATAACATTCCAACATTTAAAGGTGTTGTGCCACCAAATCTCACGCTTTAAAGGCACAGTGTCCGTTACATTACCCCCCTCCCTCTCAAAAAGACATGACCCCATGTCGGTCACTAGTTCACCAGAACCATACATCCAACTCAACTGTCCTGACTTCTGCACCACTGATACAACACATAGTCCCGGAAGCGAAACGGTACGTTAATCGGCCGTCCCACTCTGGTTCGACGAGGAGGTTCGAGCTCCTCCTCGATCTCATCATCAGCGTCAATGTCACTCATCCATTCAACCCCACCATCACCTGGTGGTGGCTCAAGAAGTAGTTCCTCATCCTGTGATTGTTCCTCCGCGTCTGGAACGATCGGCTCCGCAGGTTCAGAGAGGCAGGCTTTTAATCTATTGAAGTGAACAATCACGACCTTTCGACCGTTCTCCAAGCGAATCTTATAATTCACATTCGAGAGTTTCTTTTCCACTATATACGGACCAGTCCACGGCTTGTGCAACTTCTTACTCGTCCCCCGCTTTCGTGCAGGGCAATGCAGCCATACGCGGTCACCAACCTGAAACGATCGAGAGTTTCTTTTCCACTACATACGGACCAGTCCACGGCTTGTGCAACTTCTTACTCGTCCCCCGCTTTCGTGCAGGGCAATGCAGCCACACGCGGTCACCAACCTGAAACGATTCACCGAAGCGGTTACTATCATATACATGCTTCTGTCGGCGATGAGCTAGCTGGAGGTTGTCTCTCACTACACCAAAAACCGTCTGCATGCGTTCTTCCAAATGTTCCGCAAAGGTCTCGACATCCTTCTCAGGCTCATCAGGAACTTTTCCAGCTACAAAAGAAAGTGGCGTTACAATGTCTCTGCCAAACATTAAGAATGCGGGTGTGTACCCTGTGGACTCCTGCACACTCGTGTTTTAAGCGAATCGGATCAGGGGAAGATACTGTACCCAGTCCCGCTGGTTGTCACTAACAAATTTAGAAAGTGCAGCTTGCAAACTCCTCATAAAACGTTCTGCCTGACCATCTCCTTGAGGATGATATCCAGTGGTGCGAGTCTTCTGGATACCAAGGAGGTCCGATATCTGCTTGATAACTGACGACTCAAAATTGGCCCCCTGGTCAGAATGCCAACTCCAAGGTACACCGAAGCGTGTTATAAAGTTCTCAATCAATACTCTAGCAATACCTTCCGCTTCCTGATTAGGAAGAGGATAGAGTTCAACCCACTTTGTGAAGTAATCTTGAACAACCAAAATCAACTTGTATCCGTCGCATTCTGGGAAGGGTCCAATAACGTCCATACCCACGCGATCCAGTGGACTATTAACCAGCATATTCTGGAGTGGAGCACGTCGTCTTGGCACTGGGTTCCGTCGCCTTTCACAAACCTCACACTTCCGAATCTGTCGCTTAACAAACTTATCTAAGCCTGGAAAATAGAATGCCTGTCTAATTTTCTTTACCGTTTTCCGAATCCCGAAATGCCCTGATGCAGGATCAGTATGAGCTTTCTTGAAGATAACACTTTTCATAGATTCTGGCACCACAACACGCAACTCGTACCCATCTCGATCAGCTAACTCCCATTTGAAATAGATCAAGTCATTTTTCAGTTCAAGCTACTCAAAAACAGCCCACCATCGGCGAAGTGCAGGAGGAAACTTCAACAAATCAGCCTGGGGAGGCCGCAGCCCCGCCTGTAACCACTCACGCAACGTCTTTAACTCATCATCTTGCTTCTGTGCATCCACCAAATCCAATCTCGCACCCTCCTCAAGATTGATCACGTGTACAGCGTCAACAGACCTACCCGCTCTCTGAACCGGCTCACCAGCGTCACCTGCTCCTACCACAAGTCCATCACCACTATGCTGCTCACGAAATGTCACTGCACAACTACCACCATCCGTTACGTCACTCTCAGCATCCATCTCTTTCTCCGTCGAATCTGCCACAGGGATTCTACTCAGTCCATCTGCATTGGCATGTTTGCTGCCAGGTCTATGCTCTATTCTGAATCTAAAAGTAGACAAATATTCAAGCCATTTGGCAATTTGACCCTCAGGATGTTTAAAGTTAAACAACCACCTCAATGAACCGTGGTCGGTACGCAAAAGGAACTCCTTGCCTATCAAATAATGGCGAAATTGCTTTATGAAGTACACCACCGCTAAGAGTTCTTTACGTGTCACAGAATAATTTCGCCCTGCCTTTGTATGTATGCGAGGACTTTTCTGATTGGCTCTCAAGTTGGCTCTTCTTTCTATCCATGTTCTTCGCGATTTAACAATAATTATTGTTTTTTTGACGAATTATGCTGTAGAATGAAGGATTTTGATATCAAGTAATAAATAACACAGGTATGCTTAACGTTGAATATGTTTTTTGGTGAAATATTTTCTTCTGGATTATATTTGATGACAGCAGTGGGGGCGAGCGTGATAAACGGCACAGTCTGCTGCGAGTGGAATTCAGTAGGGAAAATGTCAAGGGTGAAGGGAGCGTAGTTCGACGGGCGGAGTGACCGTAGGCCTTGATATGTCAAGATG
>NMRB01001828.1:124569-141414 GCA_002633025.1 Notospermus geniculatus | reverse complement strand
GGGGGGGGGGGGTCAAGAGGAGATGTACAGGAATGTTAGTGCCCCTCCTCCATTATATACAGCCAGGAATGTCATGGGAGGGAGGCACCCCTTCCATAATAATAATACCCTGTCCCTGGGCCAGGGACACCCTAATTCAAGATCCGAGATCCAAGACCCAATAATTCAAGATCCAAGACCCACCCAAAATGTTGTTGTTCATCTAGGAGGAGTACTAGGCCTACGATACTATACCAAAATTGTGGGTCTTGGATCTTGAATTATTGGGTCTTGGATCTTGGATCTTGAATTAGGGTGTCCCCCTGGGCCTGGCATAGTTTCAACTTGGAGGAATTCTAATGGGGGTTCTAACTCGAGAGCGGGTCTCCTTCGCATTGCCCGCAGCAATGCCCCTTTGTGCCGAAGACAAGAACGTCAGGGGAGGACAGAAATGATCCGACGGTTCACGAATGGAAAACACAGTTTGGGACAAAAAAATAAAAAAAGCAAACAAAATGGCTGGCAAAGACGAAGTTCAAAGTGATAACGAGGAGGAGATTCAAGATGCTCCTCGTGTTAAAAAACCCGCAAAACATGACAGTGTCGGGGTTGCAGATCTGGAGAAAGTCACAGACTATGCTGAGGAGACAGAAATTACATCCCAAAGTATTGGCGACGTGAGTAAAAAGCAACCGGCGCCGCCGCGTGGTTTTTGCGGCGTGTCCGCGCTGCATGCAGCCGGCTGTGTACATCAATGTACATGATGTCATCAGGCCGGATGATGCACGTGTCTTCTTTCTGGCCGCCTCCTAAACTAGGTCAAGTCCCTACCACTACTAGACATGTCAGACTTCGATGCGATGTTCATGACTAACCTGATGTCTTTCTGTAATCGTCACGACGTCATCCACATGATCCAGCCTCCAGTCCAGGTCAATCACCCATCCATCCCATCAATCATCATGAATGATCATTCATTGTGGCCCGCCCCCATTTTGCTAGAATTTTGTGTAGTTCCAGTGGCTGAACACAGAGGGCACCACATTGATAAGATGTGCATCAACCAAAGGCCTTCAGCTTAGTTTCTTTTAAAAGGGGCATTGAATTTTCTTAAAAGGGGCATTGAATTTTCTTAATTTCTTCACACATGTCACAGGCCCAACGTGAACTGTCGTTTTCCATTATTTCATGCTTATAATTTCAATGTTCAGTTTTTGTCCCCATTTCTTTCCAATCCCTGCATTCTGCATTTAGGCCTAGACCACTTTCGAATTTGCAGATCTGCACACTTCCGCCGAAATCGCAACCACAACCTCGATCTGAAACCAGCTGACGTGACGCAATCCATGATTCAGGAATGGTTGACTCGCAGCGTGTCATGTCATTCAGTTTCAGACTGAGGTTGTTTTTGTGATTTCGGCGGAAGTGCGCAGATCTTTCGCGTTTACATCAATTTGGGATTTGTCTATTGGCTGGCTCATCAGCTGTTTTTCCCTTGTTTCAGGCAATGCGTGTTGTGAGTGACAGAAATGCACAAGAAGCAAACGAAAGACTGCAAAGAGAAAGGGAATTATCCAAAATTAAGATAAAAAAGGAAGATGTTGATTTAATAGTAAGGAAATCTGTTATGGTAAACTCTGCATAAGTCGACACTTCTGTGTTGGACCAAAGAAGTGTCACCTAAAAAATGTCATATTTTATTTAACTTTCAATTACATTTCATAAGGGGTGGTTCAACATTTTCACGAGTCTACAAACCGTGGACTAGGGGGGAGGGGGTTAACACCTGCTGTAGGCTTTTTGTGTAATATGAAAATGTTGATACAAAAGTCAATTGAAATTCTTTCAACCTGGTCTCCAGTGCTATGCCAGTCAGCGTGCAATGTTCCACAGTGACCAATTTTGCCTGAAGGCAAGACTGCAAGAATGACAACTAACTGATGGTACATGTAATTGTGCAGTTAACTTTTTAAATAAACAAATCTTTCTTTCAAATATAAAGGTTTCCTATTTCAATTCAAGTGAAACTCACCTTCGGACCACTTACATGCACTCCGAGAGCCCTTTCATGGTGGCAGGAGAATCAACATTTTTTATGTAGACTTTTGAGGGGAGGGAGGGGGGTCGTGAAAAAGTCTACGGTTTGTAGACTCGTGAAAATGTTGAACCACCCCTAAGATGGCACCAGGATGCTGACTGTTGACTTATTTAGGGAATTTGTCGACTTGCATGCTGGTGAAACATTGGGGTGAATTTAATTAATGCAGGAGGAAACCAGAGTGCCCGGAGAAAACCTGCGCTGTCAGAGAGAGTCACTCTCTCTATCACATGAATTCCGAGTCCGACCAAGGATTGAACCCGGAACCCCAGCCCCCCCCCCCCCACTCAGGGGTCAACCATACCGCATGCTCGTTCCAATTTTCTCAGGAAAAGGGGTCATTTTCGGCAGCACTGTTCAGGAAATAATTCCCGAAAAACACTTAAAATAGGGGTACTTTGAATGACTTTTCTCCTGAAAAATTCTTAAAACTGGGGTCAAAAGGTTCTTTTCCCCCAAAAAATAATAAAAAGGGGTACATGTATGAAAGTCCAATTCTCAATGAAAAAGCTTGTAAAAAAGGGAGTAAAAATACCTTGGTTCCTTCCATTAGGGGTCTAATTGGNAATCGCAACCACAACCTCGATCTGAAACCAGCTGACGTGACGCAATCCATGATTCAGGAATGGTCAACTCTGACGCAGCGTCGTCGAAGTCACTGTCATGAGGTTCTCTGCGTCATGTCATTCAGTTTCAGACCGAGGTTGTTTTTGTGATTTCGGCGGAAGTGCGCAGATCTTTCGCGTTTACATCAATTTGGGATTTGTCTATTGGCTGGCTCATCAGCTGTTTTTCCCTCGTTTCAGGCAATGCGTGTTGTGAGTGACAGAAACGCACAAGAAGCAAACGAACGACTGCAGAGAGAAAGAGAATTATCCAAAATTAAGATAAAAAAGGAAGATGTTGATTTAATAGTAAGGAAATCTGTTATGGTAAACTCTGCATAAGTTGACACTTCTGTGTCGGACCAAAGAAGTGTCACCTTAAAAAAATGTCATATTTTATTTAACTTTCTATTAGATTCCGTAAGATGACACCAGATTCTGACTGTTGACTTACTTAGGGAATTTGTCAACTTACATGCTGTGGTGAAACATTGGGTGAATTTAAAGGACCACAGTATTGCTTCCCAATCCTGCGTTACGCCTACCCGTGTTAAGGGAGACCTCTATTGACGACTTGGTAAACTACACATGCTACTACGTGCATTGTAGTGTAATCATACATTCTCCAACACTGGGGCGAAAGGCTTAACTACAATATTGGAGAATGGTACCGGTGGCGCCGGCTGTCAACAGAAAGTGGCAATACCGTGGTGCATTAATTACTGCAGGAGGAAACCAGAGTGCCCAGAGAAAACCTGCGCTGTCAGAGCTAGTCATCCTCTTTATCACATGAATTCCGAGTCCGACCAAGGATCGAACCCAGAACCTCAGAGGTGATGGGGATTGATGTTTGCTCTACTCTGACAACCTGACTACCAAATGATTTCAGCACATTACAGGCCTTTATATTCCCCCAAATTAACGACGTTTAATGTCGGAGCCCAAATTAAGGGCGCCCAAATTTGAGTCTTGTTTTACATTTAAATGACCTGGAAATGGCGTCTTTTATCCTCTATTTAGTATTTTCAAAAAATGTTCCCCTCGCGCTCCCCCCTGATCGCACCTTCGGCGCTCTGATGGGGCCTTTGGCCCCATATCACCGTAAACAGAAATAGCCCATATTAGGGAATATAAAGGCCTGCATTATACATGTATTTGCGTTTTTTCAGGTGCAAGAAATGGAAATAAGTGAACATCTAGCGGAGAGGAAACTTCGAGAACACATGGGGAATGTAGTCGATGCTTTAATAGAACTAACGCAGTGATTGGTGCTGATTTTGTCAAATTTGTACAAGAGAACAAAGTGGACTTCAACATGAAACAAGGAAATTCAGGCTGTGAGTGTTCCGTTGAGTGGGGATCCCAGCTACGATACCAGGTCCTATACAGTGGATGCCTTTTGTGTGGGAAATTGATCAGGACCGGGATGTCAGTTTCATTTCAATAGTTTTAACCACTAGTGACACCTATTGAGGCAGTGGGCTGTTGTAGTTCCCGTTGAAAGTGTTCATGAAGGATTGTTGAAGGATCCTGAACAAGTGATCACTATCGATCTGAAAGTACTCGTCTTCTCTGTGAGGTGTTTTAGCTTTAGCGTGTTCGGAAAGCTTCCTCGGGGAAGCGGGAGAGCGTTCGGTAAGGTATTTGGAAGGCTGCCAAGGCTTCCTCGAGGCTGGCTGAAGTGAGCGACTCACCGAGTCGCTCACTTGGGGAAACTCCCGGCATGCATTTCGGTTTTCTTTCCAAGCCGACATGCTGATTGGCTAAACGTGGAATATTTCACGCCTGCAACCCACAGTAGTACCTTTCCCCGAGGAAGCGCAAATATCGTTCGGAAATTCGCCTTCACTGGGCATGCTCACATTCCCCGAAGCTCGGGGAAGAAATTTCCTCGGGGAAGCTTTCCGAACACGGCCCTTGTGTTTGAGAAGTTTCAAATGGCATGTTAGATTTTGCAGCTGTTTTTCCTGATGTTGCTGAACATAAAAATATCTATTACAAAATAATTTGTTCTTCTCTCTCTTAAATAGGCTTCGAGTCATAGTGAGTATACATGTACTTGTCAAATTTTCCTGCATGACAGGGTTTCCGCCAGAGGGGGGCAAGGGGGCAGAAGCCCCCCCTTTCATGATCTGAAGGGGGGCTTGCCCCCCCCCTTAAATTGCATAGCAGTGTCTTATTTTTGCCCTTATTTTCATTCAAGAGATACAACAGTCGAACAAGGATCTGTACACAGGAAGTTTTAAGTTTTAAGCTCTGAAATGCTTGGAAAATGCCTCGCCAGCCTTCTGGGAAAAAAATTTCTGGGGAAGGCCCCCCAGACCCCAATTTCGGCTGGAGGTACCCCGATTGAGCCCCCCCTAAATATTTTTTCTGGCGGAAACCCTGCGATGTTCTGAGATAACACAAAGTTCAGTTCTCTTGTTGCTCTTCACTGCATGAAAATTTCAGATGTCTCCATTGGCTGTTCCTGAAAAAAGGTGTGCACAGATTGACATTCTGCTATAGACGATTCTCGAATTCGTAGATCTGCGCACTTCCGCTAAAATCGCAACCAGAACCTCGATCTGAAACCGGGTGACGTGACGCCATCCATGATTCAGCAATGGTCGACTCTGACGGAACGTCGTCGAAATCACTGTCGTGGGGTACTCTGCGTCATGTCATTCAGTTTCAAGCCGAGGTTGTTGAGATTTTGACGGAAGTGCGCAGATCTTTGTCAATACGTAAATTTGAGAACGGTCTATTGGCCTGTTGTCAGGGAGCCTGGAGATTGAATTGCAGAGTGTCTAGGCAAACAGTACATGTTGCATCAAAGTGCTGGCCAAGATGCAGACTTCTGTATATGACCATGTCCACAGTGGTCCATCCAGCCTGGCTGGTACACAGGTTCTTGGGGTTGGGGGACCATAGGTCCTTGCACACTTTACTGACAACGGATAAGTTGTAAGTATATGACCATGTCCACAGTGGTCCATCCAGCCTGGCTGGTACACAGGTTCTTGGGGTTGGGGGACCATAGGTCCTTGCACACTTTACTGACAACGGATAAGTTGTAAGTAAAGTGTATAAGGACCTATGGTCCCCCAACCACAAGAACCTGTGGCTAATATGCTGGAAGTCATTTCCCCGAGGGAAAAAACAGGAGAAAGTTTGACGAATCAAGGACTGCCAGTAGACTGTCAATCATAGAGCCCCAAGTCCCATTGAGCCATATTCGTTCTGAGCCCCAGGTCCTGTGGTGAGGTCCTATCAAACCTCATGTCGTACAGAGCCTTGCATCTTGTGGAGCCAAAAGTCATGTGCCCCAAGTTCTGCATCCTGTCAGTGAGAATCTCAGGTCATTTACGGTCGTACCCTCCCTCTGAACCAGGCGCGAGTTGGGGAGCAAGTTGTGAAGACCCTGGGTGCGAGGATGCAAATCTTGGGCGGGGATCCAAAGGGTCACACCTGGCGCACGCCCCCCCCCCCTTCGGCCAACAAGTCTGTAAAATCGACCGTGAAATTTTGTTCAAATTTGGAGCAAATCATTGAAATTCACCGCAGATTTCAATGTTTCTAGCACAGTCCGCCCCTCTTTCCCAAAACTGGGGACACCCCCGAATCTTGGAGCCCCCATTTCACATAGAGCCCCACGTCAGNTTCCCCTTCCTAATGACGTTTTTATTCATATCAGTTGAAAACCGCCCGGTCGTGAAAGTTTGGATCCCGTCCTCAGCGCTAACCTTCAGGCTGAGCTAAACCATTTATGTGTTCTTTATGACGTTCTCCTGAGTTAATATTTACCGCAAGTGCATGAACTCCTGACAACTTGGCCTTAAATTTTTCCTGGACTGGCCTTAAAAAGCCTTAAAAAGGCCTTAATTTTGGTCACCAAAAAGTTGCAGGAACCATGATTTCTCTTGTTTTCACTGCATGAAAATTTCAGATGTTTCCATTGGCTGTTCCTGAAAAAAGGTGTGCACAGATTGACATTCTGCTATAGACGATTCTCGAATTCGTAGATCTGCGCAGTTCCGCTGAAATCGCAACCAGAACCTCGATCTGAAACCGGGTGACGTGACGCCATCCATGATTCAGCAATGGTCGACTCTGACGCAACGTCGTCGAAATCACTGTCGTGGGGTTCTCTGCGTCATGTCATTCAGTTTCAAGCCGAGGTTGTTGAGATTTTGGCGGAAGTGCGCAGATCTTTGTCAATACGTAAATTTGAGAACGGTGTATTGGCCTGTTGTCAGGGAGCCTGGAGATTGAATTGCAGAGTGTCTAGGCAAACAGTACAGTTAAATGAATTCATGTTGCATCAAAGTGCTGGCCAAGATGCAGACTTCTGTATATGACCATGTCCACAGTGGTCCATCCAGCCTGGCTGGTACACAGGTTCTTGGGGTTGGGGGACCATAGGTCCTTGCACACTTTACTGACAACGGATAAGTTGTAAGTAAAGTGTATAAGGACCTATGGTCCCCCAACCACAAGAACCTGTGGCTAATATGCTGGAAGTCATTTCCCCGAGGGAAAAAACAGGAGAAAGTTTGACGAATCACGGACTGCCAGTGGACTGTCAATCTTAAGCCGTGTTCACACTACACTTTTGGTACGAATTGAATGCGCATTAAAACCCCAATACATATTAACTGTTCAGACTGAGATCGGATTGGCATCGCGCCAAACCGGTTTGTAAATGGAACTGTAATACGCATCAACCGAAGCGTATCAGCTGAACCGCAATAAACAGATGGTGTGCCGTTATATCGTATTGTGTGTGAACAAGCTGAAGCGAATTCAATGCGCATTGAGATCGGTTTGAATAGCAGTCGGAACAGACACCCTTAAAACGTATTAACTCGATACGAATCGGGGAATTCGCTTTCAATTCGTATCCAGTGTGAACGCGGCTATAGAGCCCCAAGGAAGTCGCATTGAGCCATATTCGTTCTGAGCCCCAGGTCCTGTAGTGAGGTCCTATCAAACCTCATGCCTTGCATCTTGTAGAGCCAGAAAGTCATGTGCCCCAAGTTCTGCAGAGCCCCAAATCTTCATCCTGTCAGTGAGAATCTCAGGTCATTTACGGTCGTACCCTCCCTCTGAACCAGGCGCGAGTTGGGGAGCCGGTTGTGAAGACCCTGGGTGCGAGGATGCAAATCTTGGGCACGGATCCAAGGGGGCACACCTGGCGCACGCCTCCCCCCCTTCGGTCAACAAGTCTGTAAAATTGACCGTAAAATTCTGAAATTTGGAGCAAATCATTGAAATTCACCGCAGATTTCAATGTTTCTAGTACAGTGTGCCCCCTCTTTCTCGAAATCGTGGATCCATCCCTGAATCTTAGAGCCCCCATTTCACACAGAGCCCCCATTTCACATAGAGCCCCACGTCAGTTTGACTGCAGCAAATGAAATCTCCACGTAGTTTGTAAAAAGAGACACAAGTCGTTGAATGAAAAACCTTAGACCTTTGATTTATTATCTAATACTATACACTCATTATGTACATCTCTCGTCCCATATTTACAATATCATGCATAAATCAGCATTTTTAATCAGCAGTATGCAGATAGCGTTCCTGGAACCTTGTCTACAATGGGTCAAATGAATAAAGACAAGCAAATGCTTTTACTTCAGATTTGTACAGCATTGCCTAGTACAAGTTAAAGCATTAACTAGTCTTTATTCACATGATCCAATATCTTGTAAGAATATTAACAGACTAATAAGATCTCTGCAATGGACAAATCCCAAATTGACGAAAACGAGAAAGATCTGCACACTTCCGCCGAAATTGTAAACAGAACCTCGGTCTGAAACTGAATGACGTGACACAGAGAACCCCACGACCATGTGACGACAGTGACTTCGACTACGTTGCGTCCGAGTCGACCATTGCTGAATCATGGATTGCGTCACGTCAGCTGGTTTCAGGTCGAGGTTCTGTTTACGATTTCGGCGGAAGTGCGCAGATCTGGGGATTTGTCTATATACATTAAGTACACTGATAACCCGGCCCAAGGGTATCCATAGAGGGTTTTCACGCCACATCACATTTCCATGACGACACGATGCCACCATATTGGCCGTCAAAATGTCAAGCGACGTCACGGCATGAACACGGCATCAGCACACCAATCGTGACATCAAAATATCATGACATGACCGTTTTCCCTTCGTCGCCAGGCATATGACGGCCTACATGGCCAATAGCACACCGCCCGGTTTCTATTTTTACCAGCAAAGGTCGGACAAATATTAGATAACAAGTAGACTTTACTGAGTGACCACATTGTCGATGGTGAGACAGGACAAGAGCAGGGTCGGACAAACACAATGAAATTGACACGTCCGACGTCACTCGGGCGGTTCGCTATTCGTTGACGTGTTGCCTCTATGCCCTAAAATGGAAGCTAATCATGACCATAACAATGTGTGTCAGGTGGTTACCCGGAAAAATGGAAGGAAATCGAAAAATTAAAGCTACACTGTATTCAATTCAGAAAGTGCTTACCAGTACGTTACAGCAATCTCGTACCCAGATCTACCTCATCCGAGGATATCTCTGGAAAGGGCTGGCGACTTGTCCAAAATTTCTGGACAACCGCTGGCAGCGTGCCAAAATGTTTGTTTCCCACAATATTTCGTTCTTCGATGACTGAAAAAGATCATATATGCCTAAAGAGCCATATAATACACCCAAAACACGAAGTTGTTTGAGTATTAGAGCAATTTCAAACGAATAGTTTAGTTGGGAAAATCAAACCGCAGGTGCCAGCTTCGGTGTGATTCGCCTCAAAATTAGTATATCGCGCATGCGCAGTATTCCTGAAGTCGTCAGCCCTTTCCAGTGGTGTTGTAGGAACGTAAACCCACTGGGGACGAGTTTGCGTTTACAGGTAGTGTAAAATGTAGGCCTACTATGCTCTATCTGAATACATTAGAGCTCTGCCTGCAGTATTTTCAATGTGTGCTGAAAACTAGGCCTTGATTCTTTGAGGTACACTGATATCAGGCAAGCATTTTGGGGACCTTCACGAGGCTATGAGACCTCTACCTGCACTCTCCTAACACTTCGAAAACACCGTAAAATTCAATACAGAGAGGCTTTAAGTGACAATGTTGAATAGGGAAAATTTGTGGCACCAGGCAGTTTGATTAGTGCTGCATAATTATTATTGTCAATGAAATATAGAACTGTGTGTCTGACAATGAGAAAAAGATATGCTGCAGTAATCTCTCAAATTATGGATTGAGCTCATAATACAGTACCAGTACTCTTCATTTCACTAATACCTGGCACATGGTTTACGGCCGATATCTCCACAACGGCCGAGTCAAATTCGGCGGAAGTGCGCAGATCTTGGAATTTGGGATTTGTCTATTGGAACCCAGGACCGTCTGTAGTCTGTCCGCTAGTCGGAGACCCAATCATTACATCACCGTGGCTCCCCAAATTTCAAACTTCCTTGAGAATTATTTCAGTCTTCGACAAATAAATAGGGTTTCATCAACGTTTCACATAACGGCCATAAAACGAAGCAAAGTAACATATTAAAGCCGCACAGTATAGACAGATGAGTCATAATCGGCGAGCATAGTCTCGGTCACCCAGCCGCTGTTTTGAATCTGGGAATCCGTATAGCAGTACTGTGGAACGAAACGGCTGGCTGCGCAAGACTACACGCAGCATTGGGGATTCCCCGAACCTCGATACAGGATAATGCTATAATGTGTGGTTCTATTCATCGTTTCGACGACCCGCCGCCATCTTGGTTTCCACGGAGATTTCTTGGAACCCGCGCATGCGCACTTTTCTGGTATGCCAAACAACGCAAAGTGATTGTTCAAGAGATACGAATTTGCCCCACTCACGCACTGTGTCCCCCACAGGCCTGCGCGAGATTGCCTACCAGATGTAACTGCGCATGTGCAGTTTGGAAGAAATTCAAAATGGCGGGGGGCCGTCGAAACGATGAATACGTTATACGCACACCTGTAAATGAGGTTGCACTAAGATTTCGGCCGAACTGGGAGTGAGTAGCGGTGCATACTGTGCGGCTTTAAACTCAAATAAATATGAATAAATGGTGCATAAATGATGCATTAGTGACATATTCTCCCACAGACAAGACAAAACTGAAATATATGCCACAATATCTATCACAACCACTTTGCCGTCTAGACCTACCGGTACACAGGGGCCGGTTGCACAAAAGCATACTAGGCCTAGTATCATTCTATGTTGGTTACCAAACTGGCTACCAACTTCGTACGGTTGCACAGAACTATACTATGTCTGGTATCATTCTAGACAACATACTATGTCTGGTAGGGTTCAGGAGTACTACTAAGTGCTGCCATCTATGTTACTGAGTTCATTCCTGGCTTGAATATATTGTCATTTCACATGCAGTGGCATGGAGTTGGTACGGTTGCACAAAACTATACTATGTCTGGTATCATTCTAGACAGCATCTTGGCTTATATAACAACAAAACAATGGATTGCCACACCCAGTGCACATTGTGCTGTCAGGTGGAAGTCATTCAACTTGGTCTAGTACTTTACTATCCCACAAAGTACGTTACCACGTAGTTGAGTGCCTAGCATGCTTTTGTGCAACACTCCTGGAAGACCCAACTAACTAGAATGCTACTAGACATTTGGAATGCTACTATCTCCTAGTTGGCTTCTATCTTAGTATGCTTTTGTGCAACCGGCCCCAGGCATCTAGGCCTACACTATAGACATGATAGATTGTGGCAGTCAAAAATAACTAAGAATAATTTCGCGGCCTAAAAAATTCACAATTTCAAAATTACAAATTTCACACTTTAGTGGATTACATCCCTAGGTGTGCCTAGATTTACAGTTGACCGTGTTCTAAAATGCTATTCAAAGGCAGCAAAGCCACAGCAGTTGTGCAAATATGCACTGAGTAGGGAATAAATTCCCAATATAAGTACCAGTACTGTAATAGATTCAAGATGGCGGCATTTGATTCTCTATTCCGGCAACTTGACTCTGGGACGACCTTCACACCAAATGCAATTTTTGGAATATCATGTGTTTTTCCATACGTGTTAAATTAATATGCCATCATTCAATGTAGAAAGAGAAAGGAACTTCTACTTGGCTGTAAAAACCGCTAGGGGAAAATGCAAACCCCATGTAGGTGTGAACAACACTCTAATGGCAAAATGCATCTAAAAAGCCATTAATAGAGGGAAAACCATTTTATACAAGCCAAAAAAAGTTCAGGCTGTCGTCCACCACTTCAGCATATCGCACCGTGTTCAGTGGGCGACCAACTTGCTGTCAGATGGAGGCCACCACCAATTTGCACTCCTACAATGTATTTGTATTTGTATGTTTCCATCAGGGCCGAAGCCATAGCATTATTGGCCCTGGTAAGTATGGAAGAGGCCATCTCAAGCTACTCATGTTCCTCACTTGGATGGGATCTTTTACTTGCCCTTGTAAAGGCACAAGGTACAAGGCACTACGGCTTACTGTCCCATGCAACGGACTGAAGAGCCAGGGATGATCTCATCTGGCCCAAGCTGGTTTTGAATCCGGGACCTGCCGCTTGCTAAGCGGACGTGATAACCACTATCAAGGATTGTCAGTCAGTTGGCCAATAGGTGTCACTACGGCCCAATTCAAATCCTAGCAGACCCATTCATGGTTGAATGAGCACCAATCAAGCGAATGTTCTTTTGTATTGGTCTGCTAGAACTTGCTGCCATCTTTTGGCAAGCGCGGCTGAGTGCTCCTATTCCGTTACGTTCGAGGACCACTAACTCGGGGTGGCCTACAACGGCAGTAAAGTCCCCCACTGCAGGTCAGTGGTAAAACATTAGTCATTTTTTTGTGCATCGGCACCAGACATTGGGTAGGGCATTGACATGCCCAACTGGATGGAGACCTTTGACCAAGTTTTTTAAATGCCCCTTATGACAATGATAATCACAATCTTATTGAAAAAATAGTGCCAATGGCACTGTGCCCGCTTGGCTTGAGGCAGTTTGGCCCCCTAGAGACAAAGTCAAGAATCAGATTTTCATCTGAGTTGTTACAGCCTAGAGGTACATGTAGATATGTGCAAAGTTTCAAAGCAACAGGTCAAACCGTTACAAAAAGAGCCAATATCGTAATTTCAAGCGAACTTTGACCTCCGTGAACTTGAAAAGTAGGTCAAATTAAAAACGTGAGTACTATATCTTATGTATCCCTATTAGATATACCCATGATAAAAATTTGACAAAGATCCGTCTATTGGGAAGGGAGAAACAGTACTTTCAGTGATTTTGGTTTTGGCCCCCTAGCGGCAAAGTCAAGAATCAGACTTCGCGAAAATTTTGTCTGTAGGTTGCTGTAACCTAGAGGTACATGTGTACAAAGTTTCAACATGATAGTTCAAACCATTATCAAAATACAGCCCTTTGAAATTTTTCACAAAACGCCCCCTGGAGGCCAAAATAGGAATCCAACCGTNGTGCAGATCTGCGAATTTGACCTTCCTCTAATTCAGGGTTCTCCACTAGTTTAACAGAACGGGAGCGGCGCCCGTTCTAAAACGCAGGATTGATCTCAGCGCCCGGTCTAAAAATCTGCCGCCCGGTCAAAATTATTCTCTTTAAATAACACTGAGGTTTTCCAAGTACCGACAGGAGCTAGATTTGTGTTCCGAAATGTCGAGAAATCGCATTTCAGGGCTTCTAGATTTCAAATTTTTCTGGGCGAGGCCCCCAGACCCCCCTCGCTGAGGACGTGCGTGCGGTGTCCACTACTATTGTCAACCTGCAGAGACATACATTTCAGCTGTTGTGTTGTAAGGCCATTAACACGTTCACTGCCGGGGACGTATAATTACGTCATAGTGGTTGCTTTGGTCCTTGCCAGGGACGTATATGTACGTCTTTGGTCTTGATTTATCCATTCAAAATAAAATCATAGGCAATGGCAAAGGACCTCCTCCAGTGCCGAAGGACGTAACGTCTCCTGGCACAGTGAAAGAAGGGGTCAGATGTGCCACATAACGTAACATTCAATAGCACAGGCAATGTCTGAAAAATTCCTGGCAAGGACCACTGGACCCTCAAAAATGGCGTCGGCAGTGAACGTGTTAACCCCTTCCTTGGTAGCGACAAGTGCCTGGTTTTCCCGGAGCGGGTCTCAATTTTTAATTCCATATCACAATAATTATTTCAATTCCACTTTGTACGAATTTATCTCCATAGCGTTTATTTCTATCGCGTCTGCCTTATTTAATTCCTTCCCATCATGCAGCAGTGATAGCGACACTTCCTGTAGTCGTGTAAGAGTTAATTCTTTGAAAAGCTTGGATATGTTGATCTAAAAAGAGAAGAAATATTTTGAATCATAGTATGAATTCCCCCACATTCCAGTGGGACCTCCCTTAAGCCTAGGTCACAAATCCACCGGTCCCCGTACGATTTTCCCCACCCAGCGGCTTGCCGTGGATTTTAAAGACTGAAACACGGATCTAAGATGAATTATGCCGAAATCGCCTCAATAGATAGGCGGAAATTAGACTGGTTCAAGCTGGGCACCGCAGAATTTGGTCCAAATGTCTGTTTTTACTCGCCGTACGGGCCCCGGAGTGGATTTGTGACCTAGGCTTTAGCGGACACGTCTGCCAGCAGAAGACCAACAGACAGGTGTCATTCAATCATCAGACTGCTGTAGAACATGTGATTTTATTTGATAAATCATATATTAAGAAACTGAAGTGATAAGAAAGGTAGTTTGGAAAATATTCCAGTTAAAATCTGATTTCTTTCAGTAAACCCCATTGAATGAAAACCCCATCTATGTTATACTGAGCTAATTAGGGTGTGACATCACGGGTGTGACATCACATAGGCCGCTAGCTATAAGGCTCATATAAAGTTAAAAGTTAAAGTTTGGGTTTATAGTCTGATATCAACAACGGTAGAGGTGTCATCCGACTTCACACTTTAACCCCAGTCTATCCTGAAACCTTTCAGTAGAACTCAGATGAGCTGCTCATTCAGCACTACAATCTGTAGCATTTCCGACCGGTACCCATTTATACACCTGGGTGGAGAGAGGCCAGTATTAAGGCAAAGAGACCTGCCTAAAGTCTCACGCCAGCAGCGGGATTCGAACCCGGGATCCTCTGACCGCTAGTCGGAGGCCCGAACCACTACACCACCGTGGCTCCTAATACACTAATACAGTGTGGTCACTTCATCACAGGTGGCGCTAGCAACTGACAACCTACAGATTTTGGCTCAGATGTTGATGTTTAGTGTATTTTACTTGCAATACATGTCAGAGTTAGATTCTCATGCCAACTGATCGGTGTAATGAGCACTTCAAAATGCCTATGAGGAGGCTGCCTGTAGGGTAGGAGATCCTCTACGGCCAGCAGGTTAGGCCTTCCTAGGCCTGGTCTCCAACTGAAAAGTGCCTGAGGAAGACCCCACTTGGGGTCGAAAATTCGCAAGTTTCTGGAAGTTGACTTCTTGATATTTATCGCTATTTAACTGGGGGTACAGTACAGCGAGTTTGGATGAGCTCCCTTCAAAAGGGTCTAACACCTTTACCCACCTTTCCGTTGTCAGACATTTGACACTTGGGCCCTCGCCCCGGGAACTGGCAGTCGAATACTAGTCGATGAAATAATAACGCTGACGTCTCCTTCGGCAGGAAACGCGTCTCTGGGTCAGCCTCCGCGTTCTGCATCGATCGTAAATTCAAAAGATGGATGTCACACGGTAGATCTTTTTCTAATGGTGTGTACTTGGGGACGAGGTTGTCAGCTGTGACGTCCGGGTTTTGAGGCAAAACGAAAACCGGGTGGACGAGATGATATGAAAGAATATGGGCTGTGACTGACAGGTAGCCCACCGTGAGGGGTGACGATTTCTGAAAAAGAAATCGAAAAGGCATTCATATTTATTAATTCCGTGCATAATGATCTGATGTTGTTTTCAGCGGTGCTTGTAGACTGTTTCTTGACTGGAGTTTGCCATCAAAATGTGGGATAGACACACTTGGCAAACTTGAATCCATGCTGGGGGCAAGCAGTGATTAAAGTTAAAGCGTCACTGTATTGAATTCAGAAAGTGCTTACGTCCTCCGACGTTAGTGTAGTGTAAAATGTACTATACTCTATCTGAATGCATTAGAGCTCTGCCTGCAGTTTTTTCAATGTGTGCTAAAACTAGGTCTTGATTCTTTGAAGTACGTATCATGCAAGTATTTTGGGGACCTTTAAGAGGCTATAAGACCTCTACCTGCACTCTCCTAACACTTTGAAAATATCGTAAAATTTAGGGTATACATATATAGTCCGCTATCAACTACAGTAGAGGTTATCATCCGACTTTACACTTTAACCCCAGTCTGTCCTGAAACCTTTTAGTAAACTCAGATGAGCTGCTCATTCAGTGCTACAATCTGAGCATTTCCGACCGGTACCCATTTATACACCTGGGTGGAGAGAGGCCAGTGAGGCAAAGAGACCTGCCCAAAGTCTCACGCCCAGTGGGATTCGAACCCGGGACCCTCTGACCGCTAGTCGGAGGCCCGAACCACTACACCACCGTAGCTCCACAGGATTACAGGTCAACTCATAGTTGGCCAACTCGTACTTGTCCGTCAGTCAGCTTGTACCTGACCTTTGGTCAACTCGTAACCAAACTTGGCAATTGAGGGAAAAGTAGGCCGACTACAATTTTCATGCTCTTGAAAGAGACGAAGTCTTAGGCCCACAATATTTCACATGAAAGCGGGGCAGCAGTTTTGATAATTATTTCCTCAGGTCCTTTGGGCGATAATCTCGGAACTTTGCGACTGATCCCCTGCCCCTGTTCATGCACTAATACATGTGACGGAGCATCACAAGGGCAGACAACCAGTCTAGGAACTTCGGAACTAACTTCGTCCTACAGTATTCCCAAGACTGGTCCCCCATCCTCGAGCCACACTGCTAATACGAAGGGAGGCAATGCATATGCGTATGAGGGTACGAGTTGACCAAAGACCAGGTATGAGTTGACGCGAGTCGGGTACGAGTTGATCAAGCACAACTCATTCAGTGAGCCTAGGGTTCACGCACTGAAGTCTGATATGATGGTGATGAATGTTGAATATGTACCGGTACTACCCCCCCCCCCCC
>NMRB01001828.1:94801-104831 GCA_002633025.1 Notospermus geniculatus | reverse complement strand
TTATATATGTTATGTATCCTTATTAGCTACACCTATGATAAAAATTTGGAGATGATCTAGTCATTAGTTCAGGAGTTATTGCACTTTTTGTGTTTTTGGTTTCCGCCACCTGGTGGCCAAACTGAGAGTCGAATCGGACCGAAACTTGGTGTCGTGGGTCATCTGACCTAGGGGTATATATGTACCAAGTTTCAGATCAATAGCTCCAGCGGTTACGAAACGTGCCCTGCTAACGGACCACGACGGACGACGGACGACGACGGACGACGGACGCTGCACCATCGTAATAGCTCACCCCAGTGAGCTAAAAAGTTGCCGCTACGTCCACTCCGTTCGCACACGGTTTGAACCCGTTCGGCAAAATTTTCAAGAACGTACTGAGAACTAGCTCAGTGTGATTGGGGTATTAACGGCCTTACAACACAATAGCTGAAATGTACATCTCTGCAGGTTTACAATAGTAGTGGACAGCAATGATAATAGTTGAGTAAACTGATGACCAATGATGATCACTTGCGACAAGCACCTGCTTTTGCTTAGTCTCGCTTGGCCAGACGCTACGGGCTCACCCCTTCAATAAGTCACACTCCGCGTCTGGCTCTTTTAGAGATTAACAGTCATGAAGACTGCATGGTGGCAGCACTTCACAAGGCACTTCTCATTTCGCTTTAGTTTCGCGGAATTTCCGAGTGAGAAAGCGTGGTGATTGGCTGGAGCCCAGTGGAGTGCCATCTAGTGGTGTTACCGGCTTTTGAGCCCCAAAAGTGCCAGTGTGTGGAAGACCGGGACGTTGGATACACACTGGGGCCGAGTGAAGCTTTTGCTGGAGTGGCTCACAAATATCTCACCTTAAATGTCCTTCTAAAACACGATCTAAACGTTTATGGAACGGTCTTGACGTATAATATCCACTCCAGTAGTGGTCATCACGGTCAGCATATGTGAAAAAGTCCCCTGATAATGTTGGGTAGCCCACGGGTTTTTCACCGGCTTTTATGTTGTTCCTCTCATAGATGGCGTTGAAGTAGTCTGTCAGGGTTCCAAACTGAATCTATAAGAAACACAGAAAAAGGGGTCAAGTTAAACTGCGCCAGCTCAGATCATTTTTTATCGGCTCTCCGCCATCTTGGTTTGTACTGGATTGTATTGTATTTGTTTGTTTCCATCAGGGCTGAAGCCATAGCATTATTGGCCCTGGTAAGTATGGAAGAGGCCATCTCAAGCTACTCATGTTCCTCACTTGGATGGGTTTTTTAGTTTTACTTGCACTTGCAAAGGCACAAGTTACAAGGCACCACGGCTTACTGTCCCATGCAACGGACTGAAGTCTTCGGGGATCTCTACCAGAAAGCGCCTGAGGAAGACCCCAGTTGGGGTCAAAAACTTGCAAAATTCGGAGATGACTTTACTTATACGGTGCGCCCTCGCTCTTACGGACCTCGATTTTACGAACTCACGGATATTACGAACCCAACTCCTGGCTCCCAAAATTCATGCCCCCATGGACGAATCCTCGCTATTATGAACTCCTCATTAGTACGAACTTAACCCTTGGACCCTGAAGGGTTCGTAATAGTGAGGGAGCACTGTACTATGATTTTGTGTGTCGTTTTTTGTACCAAAGAGAAGGCGAGCACAAAAATCGACACACAATATGATAATGTATATAAAGTCCATTTCCAGAGTATTAAGCAAATTTTCGACCCTAACCGGGGTCTTCTTCAGGCTGGCACTTTTACACACTATATTTCAGGATATTAGAAAAGTGTAGAGGCAACGCAGCACTTACGTCAACTTTCCAATCTTTCTTCCCGTTCATATAATCCATTAACTGTTGGTAGTTGACAAACTGTTTATCCCACTCAGAGTCTGTGGCGTAACGGAAGTCATCGCCGAGAGGTATGAGGACCACGTTACTTTTATACAGCTGGGCTTTTTTCCTATATTGATCCAATAATGTGTGTGCTCTGAAAAAGGAGGAAATATTCGTGTACCGGTAATTTTGACCTCTCTGGTGTATCGCAATTTCTATGTAACAACAGACCTTTCCACAAAGATGGCAGTCTAACAGTTCTCACCATATGACGTCAGAGGCTTAATACCATTCAATGGCCGCTGGCACGCTAAGCTGGTCAAGCGGACCATGGGCACAAAAGTTTAGGTAAAATAATTGTCTGAGAGGATGTGTTTGGTAGTGTTATATCATGCTTGGACAATGAATGGCCACGATGTCATGTGGGAGAACTAGATGGTCTACATTTTGAAAATTGAACAGGGAACACCATGTGATATTCTGTTCCCTCGTGCATTTCACGAAGTGCCACTCTACCAATACCCTTGCAGCACAGAACACACCAGTGTCATTAGGATCACCACACTGACCATGCTACTTCCAAGGGTCTCTGCCAGAATATTTTTTGAGGGTACCGGTACTAATTTCTTCAAAATCAACAAAAATCCCATGACATTAAAGGAAATGGCCCTTTTCCGTTCCTTTGAGGGTACTAGCATAGTACACTTAGTACCCTCTGGTGGAAACAGTCTGCCGCTTTTACCATTCCTGTGCCACTCCCAACTGCCACCGAGCACTGCATTCGTCTCCCGGAGCCCCCTGCCCACCCAAAGAAGAAAATACTTACCTTTCCTCTATATTCCCCTCATTTATAGCCTGTGGCGGCACCCTCCACGGACACGTAATCCTCCCGCCTGGTATCCTCATAAAATCAAACTGACAGCAGATTTTTGGGTCTGGCCCACACGTGTGCGGCACGTCGTAACTGTAGAAAGGCATCATGTGAGTGAAGATGTCAGTCACCCCCGAGTGATCTGAAAATAAACATGGAATTTGTAACCATTGCAATTCTAATTCTTCAAATCCTTTGCGTAAGTTTGTGTTTGTCCACAAAGTAGGTCACTTTGACCCACTTTGGTCAAGTGACCTTGAACTTTCCCAGTATGCCTTCTCTTGAACTGAAGCATGGCACTCAAAATTCCTGCAACTTTGATTCATAGGCTTTGGTCTCAAAATTGACCTTCAGAAAAATCCTTTTTCTGTGGGAGGTCACTGAGACAGTGACCTTGACCTACTTCTCAAATGACCTTGAACTTACCCCATGTCTGCCTCCACATGAACTCCAACTCTTTCCGTTTGGAGAGGTACTTCTTGACTGAGTAGTGAATGCGCTGAATGAGCATATTTTTCAACCCCATCTTCTTGAGGAGGTAGGCCATGGTCGGGGAGTGGCCAAACGGGTCTATCGCCCAACCAGAGACTGGCTTGACACCTTAAATATGAGGATTCATGACAATTTTATCGTCTACGAGAGCAAAAGAAGCATATATCAGGAAATGCATGGAATTTTTATGCAGTCATGAAGGAAAATACCGCAGGTTCTGCCTACACTTCATTCCACATCCGGGTGGCGCGAGGTTTTCAGCCGATATCTCCACAACAGCTGGGTCAAATTCGACATACCATACATCAATTAACTTGTCTTTCTTGTCGGTATCTTTCTGCTATCTTCTTTTTTCGCGTAAGGCCGACATAACGGATCCCTTTCTCAAAACCCATTTCGTTTCGCCATGGTGTTCAGTGCAGTTTACATGTGCGCGATGCATTGCATCATTTCAAAATGGCCGCCATTTTGGCCGTAAACACAAACTGTGATTTGTAAAAGAATTTTTTTCTGTCACGTTTTGCGGGAAAATGACATTGATGATGGCTGTAGCGGCGAAACAGACAAATCGATTGATGTATGGTATGTCAAATTTAACCCAGCCGTTGCGAAGTTATCATTTAAGGAATTGATACCGAACTGGAGGTATTGGTCGTCTCACCAAACCCGCGAGGGTGGAGCTAAAATGCAGACCTAAACCCGAGGCGCTTCGCCGAGGGTTTAGGTCGGAATGACAGCTCCACCCGAGCGGGTTTGGTGAGACGACCAATACCTCCAGTTCGGTATCAATTTCTATTCTAAACCACCTTTCCATAAACCTCTCTGGCACTAAAACATTCATAGGCCTATTCAGTTCAGTGCGATTTGATTGCAAATAGGCCTAGGCCTATTTTGAGATGTTCAGAGTCAATCCGACCCGGCATCCGGCTCGCGGATGACGCTACGTCGATGACGCGACGTCACTGTGTAACAACATGTACATCGTGTATATCGGTGTGCAGCGCTAGGCCCAACAAGCTGCAGGAGCCGAAATGAGACAGCAGGGCACTTTCTTCAACGGATTTTCCGCAGGATGTGTAACTTATGATACAAAACATTCTTGGGATAGGTCAGTGAGTATGCATCTCGCCAATATTCTTTACACTGCCTCTCTGAATGCTCGAAGCGAGAAACACAAGTGGGCGGGTTTTGGTTGCGACACCAAAGCCCGGTGTGGTTAAAACGAGGCTAATGCATTATCCATTGAAAACAAGGCTCACTGTGACCAAGGTGGTTTAGAATGATAAACCTCGCGCGACTGGGATGTGGAATGAACAGTAGGTTCTAAAAGCGTTCCACCATGAGTTTTCTCATGCAAGTCGGCTCTTTATGGGCAATTCAACCATAGAAAATTATGGGCAGTTGTTGGTGTTGTTGGCGTTAGTCATAGGAAACAATGATAAATTGCACATTGAAAGCCAATATGTGAGAGATTGCTTGTACGAATTGGCAAACTCGTACGAGAATTGGCAAACTCGTACGAGAGAATCAGTCGTGTGGAGAAGCATCTGTTGGAAATATGACCCACTCCAGCAAAAACAGGCACTTGTTGCAGGTGATCATCATTGGTCATCAGTTTACTCAACTATCATCACTGCTGTCCACTACTATTGTCAACCTGCAGAGACGTACATTTCAGCTGTTGTTTTTTAAGGCTGTTAACCCTTTCTTGTGCTGCGACATGCACCAACTTTTGCAAGATTGGGTCACACAAATATTCATTGACCAGGATGAATGGGACCAGTACAAAGTGAATGAGATCACCAAAGAGAGTGTAAAATGTCCCTAAAGCGGCCTGTTTCCATTACAGTGGATTCGGCCACAATTTGCGGCCAGCAGTGTGGTTTTCACAGGGTTTTGAATCCTTTGATGGTTTAACAACGGCGTGTAATTATCCCAATGCCTGTGAAAACTGCTCCACTCGCCGCAAACTGCAGCAGAACCCGCTACTGTTGAAACCGGCCCTTACCTAGTTGATTTTTTAACCACTCATGACCTTCTATCATCTGGTCAACCATGGCAAAGTAGTGGGTGTTGGCCTCATCATTCATCACCCAGCCTCCAGTTACTATCTCCAGCTGACCATTGTCAATCAGACTGAAATCAAAAGGACAACATATTTGTGAAGTTCAAGGTCATTTGATTTAAGTAGGTCAAGGTCACTTAAATACAGGATGACTGTTGTAGAAATTGTTGCTAAATAGATCAGTGTCAACCAGGTTGAAATCAAGGCATACACACGAAAAATCGAGACATACATGTACACACGAATATAGACCCTTCCAACAAAGATGGCGGTCTAACAGTTCTCACCATATGACGTCAGAAGCTTAATACCATTCAATGGCTGCTGGCACGCTAAGCTGGTCAAGCGGGCCATGGGCACAAAAGTTTAGGTCAAATAATTGTCTGAGAGGATGTGTTTGGTAGTGTTATATCATTCTAGGACAATGAATGGCCACGACGTCATGTGGGAGAACAAGTTGGCCACCATCTTTGTTGGAAAGCTCCATACAGGCTGTGGAGTATGCAGAGCAAGGTCAAGGTCATTAAAATAGGTCAAGGTCACTCAGTTTACTCCAACAACAAGAGGTTCCATGACCACATCACTAAAATGGACTATGTCATGACATTATTTCTGTAATGGTGGGGAGGGGGTTCGGTCTATCTGAATTGGCACTCTACCTCTATGCCCTTTCTTCAGATGTATCATTCACAATTGAGTGTGCAAAATATGCAAATTGGGGGCAAAGGTCAGTCTCTGGCATCTTCACTCACTTTTTTAATCTCGTTCTTTTAGATTCATCTATATCGTTCCACCATAGATTCATAAACGACATCTCTGCGTAGATGAATTTTCTTCGTTTATCCTCCTCGAGTTTTGGCAGCATATTTTCAAATATAAACTTGGTTTGATCCTCGTAGTATTTTTCAAATGTTTTGATCCAACCTAAAATATCAAAATTCAAGAATAAATGGAAATGAAATACAGTGGACGCTCAGTTAAGTGGTCTGATTGGGCAAATGAAGAGGATTACAAATGAAAACCATTTGCTCCATGAGCTGACACTCCACCACTTAACCTATCACCCACTCTTCAACAAGGAGACTAGTGGTTATCACATCCACTTAATAGCAAGCAGCAGGTCCCGGGTTCAAATCCCGAGCCATATCGGGTTTAATCATCCCTGGCTCTTCAGTCTGTCGCATGGGAGAGTAAGACGTGGTGCCTTATACCTTCGAATCCCATTGTGACTAAACATTCCTGGCTCTTCAGTCCGTCGCATGGGACAGTAAGCCATGGTAAAGCCGGCCGCACACGAGTGCAATTTTGTCTCCGACGTTGCCTCCATAGGAGTTTTCTGTCTCAGCATCCTGTCACCGCATACGGTGCGTCAGCCGCCGCACACGATTGCAAATTTGCCTCCTGTAGATGCGGTGTAACGTCATTTCAAACAAGTTTGATCTGCGTTGGCGGCAAAAAAATCCGTCTCCGCCTCTGCCTCCGACCACCGCACACGATGACATTTGCACGTAGGAGGCAAAAATCTCCATAGTTGGAGGCGAAATTGCACTCGTGTGCGGCCCGCTTTAGCCATTGTACTTTGCGCCTTTGTACTTTGTGCCTTTGCAAGGACAAGTAAAAGACCCCATGCAAGTGGGGAACATGAGTAGCTTGAGATGGCCTCTTCCATACTCACCAGGGCCAACAATGTTATGGCTTCAGCCTAGATGGAAAAATCTAATACAAATACGAATTCTAGTGTTTCAGCCAGGATTTGAAAAGGGCAGGGCAGTGACTCCCAAAAAAGGGCAGTGACTCCAAAAAAGGGCAGGAATTTTTCACCCCGACAAAGTGGGACCTTAAAAACCGACAAAATTTTACTGATTTTGGATAAAAACAGGGACTTTTTAAAGCTAATGGTGCTTTTAAAGCCACTTTCAAGCCATTAATTAGGTGTCAGACCACCTGCCTCTTCCTGTTAAAAAAAAAAAAAAAATTTTTTGAAAAAGGGCAGGGCGTTTTTGAGGGCATAAAAAGGGCAGCAGGGCGCCCCCTGGGCGAGGCAGGGCGCCGTGCCCTGCTGAAACGCTTTAGCTGAAACACTAAATTCTACAACTCGTCATGACACGAGGTACCTACCAGGGTCATTATGGGAATGAGGCACCACGATGACCTTGAGGGGTCGTTCGTTCCACTGATCTAGGGGGTACGTGATTGGATAGCCCTGCTTCCAGACCCCGCCATCGGGATTGTCAAACGGAATGGTGTTGAAGACATTTAACATCTGAAATAAACACAAAAAGTGAAAATATTAGCAAATAGACTTCAGTGTTAGGCCAGACTTTTTTTATTTTTCGGATTACGGATCCGCCGACGTTTGTTTTTGCCAAAACAGGAAAAAAATAAAATTCAGATATTCAGCTTTTTTTATTCTTATTTTCCCTCCGAACTTGAGCTTCACCGGGGTTACTGGGCCGGAAAAAATAAAACCATAAAATTTACCTAGCGTATGTTGTTTCAAAGGTATCTCTCCTGCCTCCCGGTGCGGCCGGCCATGTGCGATGGCATGGGATTGTAAAAAAAAGGTTTTCAGTGGCTTTGAACAGACCTGTCTGAGTCCTCATCTGGTAGATTTTATTTTTATTCATCCTCCAACATCATCTGCAAGGAATTGAAACCTATTCCCCGACAAAAAAAAATAAAAATTGTTCTTCCTGCAATTTTTATTTTTATTTTTTTATTCCATCCTCCGACATTTCCTGAACAAGAAAAAAATCCGTAATCCTAAAAATAAAAAAAGTCTGGCCTTATATCTAGGATTTCAGAAGGGCATGGTGCTAACTTTGTGAAAAGGACACTTCAACCTAGAAAAGGGCACTTTTCATTCGCGACATTTCTTCTAACGGAATTTGAAAAGCTAAGAAGTTAAAAAGGTCTCTAGAACTCCAGTCAACAGCCGATTTACGCCAGTTTCTAAGGTGATATGACCAAAAGGGACCATGTCAAAGGGTCAAGAGGTACTAAAAACCTTTTTAAAAAAATTTTTTTTAGGGGCATGGCGCCCTAGGGGGTTAAAAAAGGGCACAATGGCACCCCTTTTGGCGGCATGGCGCGACGCCACTCTAAAATGGCCTAGATATAACACTGAATACTGTCATGTGAATTTGGGCCAAAAAAATAGATAGAACTCAAGGGAGCCGCGATGGTGTAGTGGTTCGGGTCTCCGACTAGTGGTCGGACTAGCACTCCTTGCCTTACTGGCCCTCCACCCAGGTGTATAAATGGGTACCATGCAGTCGGAAATACTCAGATTGTAGCGCTGAATGAGCAGCTCATCTGAGTTCTACTGAAAGGTTTCAGCACAGAATGGGGTTAAAGTGTAAAGTCAGATGATAACCTCTACCGTTGTTGATATCAGACAATAAACCACCCAAATTTTTACTTCTAACTTTAACCACACAAAATGCTATTTTTAAAAAAATATTTTGAATTCATTGCATTGTTTTAATGTAGCATAACTTAACTTAAAACTTCATAGTC
Source organism: Notospermus geniculatus (assembly GCA_002633025.1). Lineage (NCBI taxonomy): Eukaryota > Metazoa > Nemertea > Pilidiophora > Heteronemertea > Lineidae > Notospermus > Notospermus geniculatus. Next base: position 96,071 of record NMRB01001828.1, on the reverse strand, counting down.
TAAAAGCTTGATGGTGAAATAGAAGCATCATTTTCTTTAAATTCAAAACTAGAGCACAACGGCGACACACAAAATGATATAATATTAAACTGAAGTTGTCGAACTACCAGAAGTATACTTCTGGTAGCTCGACTTGAAAGTGCCAGCCTGAATAAGATCCCGGTTGGGGTCGAAAATTTGCTAAATTTCTGGACGATGATTTTCTTTTAAAATTCATGGGTTTTTGAACGTCTAAAAACTCTGTACCCTCAAAAATCTTCCTGCCATGCATTAAAACCCTGTGCACACCGACCGGTGTATGCGATCCCACCTGATCCCGGTGGTAGAATCCCAGTCCCATTCTAACCATACCGGTACTTTGAGGTATTCATCGTATGAATACATTATTCACAATGGCTCCACGGAGGAAGCGTTCAGTCAAGTGGACGACAGTCAAACATTTCATCGCTGAACACGCGCCAATGTTTTTTATTAGTTCAATATTAAGCATTCATGAAAAACAATGATTAATCGTTACACTGCATAAACAGTTTTTTAAATTTTGAACAAGTTTTAACCCCTTAACTGTGGTGTAATTTTTTTCAGTTCTAATTTTTCTTTAAAATGAAATGGTCCATGGACCATGTGCTCACCTGGGTGAACGTACCAGAAAAACAAATGACAAATGTTAAATCAAAATGTTTCAGGGTCATGTATCCTCGTTAGATGCACCTGATCCAGTCATTAGTTCAGGAGTTATTGCACTTTTTGTGTTTTTGGTTTCTGCCACCGCCACCTGGTGGCCAAGCTAAGAGTCGAATCGGACCGAAACTTGGTGTCATAGGTCATCTGACCTAGGGGTATATATGTACCAAGTTTCAGGTCAATACCTCCAGCGTTTACGAAACGTGCCCTGCTAACGGACGGCGACGACGGACGACAGACGCAGACCCACGACAAGAGCTCACCCCAGGTGAGCTAAAAATTGCAAAAAAGCATTTGACATGTTTGACACACAAGGTTCCAGATGTGATATAACGTCCTACGCACTGTGCAGCGCCATTTCCTTGTAAGACGTGCTATTACACCTTACGCAAGCGACGATCTTCAAGTGTTTCCGGGGGTTCCCCGGATTTTGTAATGACGTAATAGTACGCCGTACCCAGTTAACAGGTTTAAGGGACCCTACAGGCAGCCTCGTCATAGGGATTTTGATGTGCTCATTACACCGATCAGTTGGCATGAGAATCTAACTCTGACATGTATTGCAAGTAAAATACACGAAACATCA
>NMRB01001828.1:82552-92914 GCA_002633025.1 Notospermus geniculatus | reverse complement strand
ATGCTACATGTAAGAATATATCAAATCGAACTCAGTTTTTCCACTTGCTACACCAACATCAGGGCCCATCAGTCTAAGTGTGACACTTATCCTTTGTTAAACACAAAAGATAAGTATCACACTTTGACTTAAGTATGTTTATAAATATTGTCCCTGGCAACCTGCCAAAGTCAGGGCAGCACATTCGGCATATCCCCTACAATGGTCGCGTTTGGAAAGCTTCCCCGAGGAAATTTCTTCCCCGAGCTTCGGGGAATGTGAGCATGCCCAGTGAAGGCGAATTTCCGAACGATACTTGAGCTTCCTCGGGGAAAGGTACTACTGTGGGTTGCAGTCGTGAAATATTCCACGTACAGCCAATCAGCATGCCGGCCTGGAAAGAAAACGACATGCATGCCGGGAGTTTCCCCAAGTGAGCGACTCGCCGGGAGTTTCCCCAAGTGAGCGACTCAGCGAGTCGCTCACTTCGGCCAGCCTCAAGGAAGCCTTGGCAGCCTGCCAAATACTGTAAAGCAGGAAAATTTCGCGTGCAGGAAATTTTCGCGAATTTCGCGAGAGTGTATGAGTCGCGAAAATTTCCTGTCGCAAATATAAATACACGCAAGTGATAAAATGGTCCGTGAAAAAAAAACTGAAAAAATGGCAGAGACTCGCGAAAATATCCTGCCGCGAATATGTCCATAATTCTTGATTCGCGAACATTTCCAGCCGCGAAATTATCTTGCTTTACAGCACCTTTCCGAACGTGCTAATTATTACCTCAGTCCACGGCCTTGCAGTCATGAATCCAAAGCTCTATCACTCTGCCCCTACTAGTATACTCCAAACAAGCAATGATAGCCTCATGGTTATCACATCTGCTAACACCAAGCGGCAGGTCCCGGGTTCGAACCCCTAGCCATATGGATTAATCATCCCTGGCTCTTCAGTCAGTTGCATGGGACAGTAAGCCGTGGTGCCTTGTACCTTTACAAGGGCAAATAAAAGACCCCATCCAGGTGAGGAACACGAGTAGCTTGAGATGGCCCCTCTAATTACCAGGGCCAATGATGCTTTGGCTTTAGCCCTGATGGGAAATACATCGCATGGACAGTAAGCCGTGGTGCCTTGCACCTTATGCCTTTGCAAGGGCAAGTAAAAGACCCCATCCAAGTTATGCTACATGTAAGAATATATCAAATCGAACTCAGTTTTTCCACTTGCTACACCAACATCAGGGCCCATCAGTCTAAGTGTGACACTTATCCCTTGTTAAACACAAAAGATAAGTATCACACTTTGACTTAAGTATGTTTATAAATATTGTCCCTGGCAACCTGCCAAAGTCAGGGCAGCATTCAGCATATCCCCTACAATGGTCGCGTTCGGAAAGCTTCCCTGAGGAAATTTCTTTCCCGAGCTTCGGGGAATGTGAGCATGCCCAGTGAAGGCGAATTTCCGAACGATATTTGAGCTTCCACGGGGAAAGGTACTACTGTGGGTTGCAGTCGTGAAATATTCCACGTACAGCCAATCAGCATGCCGGCCTGGAAAGAAAACGACACGCATGCCGGGAGTTTCCCCAAGTGAGCGACTCAGCGAGTCGCTCACTTCGGCCAGGCTCGAGGAAGCCTTGGCAGCCTGCCAAATACCTTTCCGAACGCGCTAATTATTAGGGACTTTTGGCACCGCTCCGTATCAAGTCACGCATGACGCATGACGTATCTGTCCACAGGGATACGTCATGCGTCAGTCGATCGCGCGCCCAGTGTTCTGGCAAGCGTTCCGTATGACGTCACGACGTTCCCGCGCCACGACGTTGTCATCCAACATGGCCCTAGCTAGGCCTAGCGGAACTTCATCATGATTTGACGATCAACTTGCACGCTTAAAAACAAACATCTAGCTGTAAGGGTGATTGGGAATAACAGGAAAATGCTTCAAGTTTTCAACATGATCCTTAAACAAAAAGATCATGACGAGGATTCTGGTTGAATGAACGAATATTCGACACGTTTTCACACTCACGTATCAAATCAGTTCTATGCGTGAATACGTGTCCGCGTCCGCATGGAGCAGACGGCAGTGCACAAGTAGCGATGACGTCATTCGCAAAAACGTCAGATTTGATGCGTCATGCGTCATACGTGACTCGATACGGAGCGGTGCCAAAAGTCCCTATTACCTCAGTCCACGGCCTTGCAGTCATGAATCCAAGGCTCTATCACTCTGCCCCTACTAGTATACTCCAAACAAGCAATGATAACCTCATGGTTATCACATCTGCTAACAGCAAGCGGCAGGTCACGGGTTCGAACCCCTAGCCATATGGATTAATCATCCCTGGCTCTTCAGTCAGTTGCATGGGATAGTAAGCCGTGGTGTCTTGTGCCTTTATAAGGGCAAATAAAAGACCCCATCCAAGTGAGGAACACGAGTAGCTTGAGATGGCCCCTCTAATTACCAGGGCCAATGATGCTTTGGCTTCAGCCCTGATGGGAAATACATCGCATGGACAGTAAGCCGTGGTGCCTTGCACCTTATGCCTTTGCAAGGGCAAGTAAAAGACCCCATCCAAGTTTGAGGAACATGAGTAGCTTGAGATGGCCTCTTCCATACTTACCAGGGCCACTAATGCTATGGCTTCGGCCCTGATGGTAAAATCTCATCTAAAGCGAAAGATACAGATGTGGCTCGTGCTCCGGTGAAGCAACGGTAGGTGTGTTTTTAAAGTTGACTGACCCAATGCTGCTAGACTCATCATTCAGCCGTGTCAGGCGACTTTAAAAACACCCCTATCGTTGCCGCAACGGAGCACGAACAGCATCTATGTATCTTTAGCTTAACAGTACACTCTTCCACAACACTTACCTGCACTTTGGGAGTCAAAGCTGGCGTCTCTGCAAACGTACACATCCCCGCTGGAACTTTTACGACACTCCGCGATTCCACCACCTCTGCCGATTTCCCACCAGCATAATCAGTTTTTTTAACCCCTAGATCTTGATTCATATTTACAACTGCGTCATCGCTAAAAATACCCTTCAGCTTGGCTATCGTTTCCGTGTCCCCTTCGCTCAGATCTTTCACCGTATCTTTTATCAAATTTATCGTCTTTTGGTTTCGTTTTAGGATTCCTTCTATTGTTTGTATTTTGTGCTCAAGATTGTATAACTCATTCTGAAAAGAGAGATAAATTGAAAAAAAACTGAAATTGCAAATATTGACATTTTGTGCCTAGAACGCCATGTTTCAGCTTTTTCACATGAATCTTGGGAATCCAAGTATATTCTACCCATAGCTATAGCAGAGGCTTTGCAATGATGTCATCCTGACGGCCATTCTGGAGAACACAGGGCGCACAGGTGTGAGCCGAACGCTCGGGCGCGCATGCACGGCTCATTTCGCTGCACTTCTCAGGGTTTCCGCCAGGATTTTTTTCCAGGGTACGACCTATAAGGGGGAGAAAAAAATTCCAAAAAAAAATTTTTTTTGAAAATTTTTTTTTCCAAAACAAATTTTTTTGGTTAATAATGGCCTCCACAGTAATTTTTTACACTCCAAAATGCAAAATTAGTCTTCCTTCTGCATGAAAGTTGCATTTGAAATGTAAAAAATTTAAGAAAAACATTACTGAAGTGATTTTTTCAGGGTACTATATCGTACCCTCAAATTTCTTTAGGGTACTATATTTGTACCCAAAGTACCCTCTGGCGGGGACCCTGCTTCTGCAGCATGTGTACTCCAGCATGGCGGCTTATGATGTCATATGCAAAGCCACGATAGCTGAAATGAACTTCGTAATAGGTAGACAGTAGCCAATCAATGCACATACAATCTGACAGCCCTTGTTGATCATTCAGCAACATCCGACGAATTTTCCTAGACCGCCACACATTTATAAGAAATGAAAAGGCACCAGACACCCCCATTTCCTAAAGTCCGAGATCCCCCCGCTGCAAACACGTTTTTCTGTTCGACTTACTTTCATCTCAATCCGCCGACGGGCATAATGCACAGCCGAGAAATTGAAATAAACATTGTAAACAACACACACGATGAGTACGGAGAGTAAGAATGCTTTGTTGAACAGAATCCTGGGAATTACTCGGAGGTACAATTGGGCAGTGTCAAGGTCAAGGTCATGGTATCCATTGTATTGTTGTATCACCATGGTAACTGGTTTGTTTACAACTTGCACGTACAGTCCTTGGTTTTATGGAGTTAGAATCTTGAGGAATGATTGCAGTTGTTGATTTTTTGTCAAGAATGTCAAGGTCACATTCAAGGTCATATTTTGGAAGGTCAAGGTCACCTTCTGTGGGAAGTATTCACGAGTGTATCCATGGCGACAGTTCTTCTAGAGACGTTCCCTGCTTAGCAACAGAAGAAAATTCCTTGCAAAGCCTTTGACTCGCAAGAATTGCAAACATGGAATGGCAATCACACCTACAATAGAGGGCAGCACATCAAAAGGGGGCGAATCTTTGTTTACAAACACTCATTTCCTGCATTATGATTGGCTGTGAGGGCAATGTTTACAAACATCATCCTTCTGTTTACAAAACGACTGTCGATTCGCTTTAATCACTAGTGAAGAGCCCTGATAGCCAAGTGGTTATCACATCCACGCAGCAAAGGCAGGTCCCGGGTTCAAATCCTAGGCCGTGTGGGATTATAATCACCCTCGGCTCTTCCGTCCGTCGCATGGGACAGTAAGCCATGGTACCTTGTACCTCGTACCTTTGCAAGGACAAGTAAAAGACCCTGTCCAAGTGAGGAACATGAGTAGCTTGAGATGGCCTCTTCCATACTTACCAGGGCCAATAATGTTATGGCTTCAGCCGTGATGCAAAAATCTAATGCAGATACCACACCTGTGACACCTATTGAGGCACATAGTCCCCACTGACATGCCACTGACCCAACATCGATATTGGAGATGGGAATAAATGCTTGCAGGGTGTCGCTATTTATGGCCTAGCGGCACAATTGATTGAGTCTGCAGGGCGAAGCTGGAGGAGGGTCTGGCCCTCCCCCAGAAAAAAATTGAAAATCTACACCCTCTCAGATGCATTTTCCCACATCTGACACAACAATAACTAATTGGCTTGAAGAGGGGAAATGACCTTTTGGAGCAAAAATTTGTTTTTTCCCTTTTTGCTCCGGGGGGGGGGGGGGGGGNACGCCCCTGATTTGCTCTGCACCTCAGATAACATCTGCAGAATAAATGCTGAAAACCTTTCCAACAGACTTTGGATTCAAACCTCATTTCACCTGCAGCAAATTTCATTTAAAATCTCGTTATGTTGACACAGGTGCAATCAACATGATGCTGGATAAACATGCAAATGTAAAAGTAAATTCTTGGTGAAACTGACAATAACATCAGTGTATTTGCATAAAACATTGCGGCAGTTCGGCGTTTTCGAACTGCCGTAAAACATTGTGGTAGACTCGGTCGAATTTTCGGCCGGGAACAGATGATGGGCTCAGTGTAGAACTGGTAGTACACATAGGAAATCCCAGAACTGACTATCAGTGAGATTGTGAGCTAAAACCTGTGTGTGTGTGTGCGTGCGTGTGCGTGCATCTGTGTGTGCGCGCTACCTCATCTTTGCAAGTTTTATGGCCACCGCACATCTCCGAGACACCATTTCTAATATGGTAATCATGAATTTGTAGGTCTAGGTCAGGCAAGCATCCAGAGGGGACACGCCCAGGCGTGCACCTACTCCTTTGGCCAACAAAATCTGTAAAATCGACCGTGAAATTCTGGAATTTGGAAGCAAATTATTGAAATTCACTACAAATTTCGGTGCACCCCCTCTTTTCCCAAATCCTGGATCCACCCTCGGGTAGTGCGCTGCCAACTTAGGAGCACATGTCAATGAGACAACCCTAGTGAGATCAGGCGTGGATCCAGGAGGAGGCGCAGCTGGCGCACGCCCCCTTTCAGCCCCTCGTGGACTTGATTCAGCTATCGCAAATCGGAGATTTTGCATCGCAAACTGCGATGCGATACCGCTTATTTCGAGCCTTGAAGGGCACTGCGATCGTGCGAGATGTGAAATCGGTGTATTGACCATACATGCCATAGAACAACATTCAGATCCTATATAGTAAACAACATCCTGGAATTTGACAAAGCCACTCAGAGTCAGACATGTCCCCAGCAAAGAAAGAGGTCATGAACCTACAGATGGACAAGTCCAACACTCCTGAGAGTAGATAACTACATTTACACTACAATTTGGGTCGAATTCGAAAAAACTGTGCAATAGAATTAGAAATTGATCGAGAAGCATGTTTAGTATCTCGTAACTAGGCCTACTGCACCATATCAATGAAATAATTAAATTTCCCAGTTTGGAAGGTCAACAGCCTCACAAATCTATCGGAATGGCAGAAGGAAGTCAACAGTCCTGAAATGCGGGATGTAAACTCTATTTCCACTGAAAGTTGTGGGTTTCGGTCCAAAAATAGCAGTCAACAGGAATTAACTAACATGGAGAAGCATTATGCATTTATCCAACGAGGAAGATATTTCGCAACTCTCTAAACAGCACAAGAATGCCTACCGGTATGTCTGCTTGTCGAAGGGGCTCACAAAGCTAAAGGCCTGTCTACACCATCAACATTTCAAAAATAGTGCCAATGGCACTGTGCCCGCTTGGCTTGACGCAGTATTATGTTATGTATCCTATTTACCCTTGATAGAAATTTGACGAAGATCCATCACTTTGCTAGGGAGAAACCAAACATTATGTTTTGGGTTTTGGCCCCCTAGTGGCAAAGTCAAAAATCAGATTTTGCCGAAAATTCTTCTGAGTTGTTACAGCCTAGAGGTAGATACATGTATGTGCAAAGTTTCAAAGCAATAGGTCAAGCCATTACCAAAAGAGCCAATTTCGTAATTTCAGACAAACTTTGACCCCTGTGACCTTGCAAAGTAGGTCAAATTTAAAAACTCAAGTATTATCTTGTGTATCCTCATTAGATATACCCATGATGAAAATTTGACAAAGATCCATCTCTTGGTAAGGGAGAAATAGCACTTTTAGTGATTTTGGTTTTGGCCCCCTAGTGGCAAAGTCAAGAATTAGATTTCACCAAAATTCTGTCTGTAAGTTGCTATAACCTAGATGTAAATGTGTACAAAGTTTCAACACGATAGTTCGAACCATTATCAAAATATAGCCCTTTGAAATTTTTCACAAAACGCCCCCTGGTGGCCAAAGTAGGAATCCCACCGCACTCAAAATCGAACTCGACCTAGATCTTAGGCCCATATATACACCCACCAAAGACCAAAAAGATTCCTCAAAAAATAAAGGCGCTAGAGCGCTAACAAACCAAAGTTTACGGACGTACGGACGTACGTACCGCCGTACCGCCGTACGGACTAACGCACGACAGACCACCACTCAATGACCCCAACCACAGCATAAGCCCTGCTGGGCCTTGTGGCCAAGCGGGCTAAAAACATCCAGCTGCAACACCGGCTTCCAGCTTCCAAAACACCGTTGTTTTCGGTTTGTTCCACTGACAGTGTGGACTGGACCTGCAACTTTTGCAACAATTTGAAAACATAATGTTGCAGAGTGTAGACCAACCCCGAAACAAGGTGCAACATTTCCAAAACAGTTTTCAAAATATTTTGTTGCAGAAATGTTTCGAAAATGTTGATGGTGTAGACAGGCCCTGGCAGAAAGAAGTCAATAGTCCTGAAATGTGGGATGTAAACTCTATTTCCACTGAAAGTTGTGGGTTTAGGTCCAAAAAGTAATCCAGATGAAAATGCATGGCCGATTGGAGAAGCACTATGCATCCTATGAGGCCAAGATACAGAATAGCACAAAATTGACACACAAAGGGCCGATTTCACAAAGGGTGTTTAAGACTTAGACGCGTGTAACTTCACTAAATGCACGCACTTCCACCATGCATTTGACGAAGTTACACGTGTCTAAGTCTTAAACACCCTTTGTGAAATCGGCCCAAAATGATAAAAAGCAAGAAGTCAATCTCCAGGATTCACGAATTTTCGACCCCAACCGGGGTCTTTTTCAAGTGTTACTTTACAATCTGAAACTCTAGAAAAGAGTCTTTTCTAGAGTTTCAGATTGTAAAGTTCCACTTGAAAAAGACCCCGGTTGGGGTCGAAAATTCGTGAATTCTGGAGATTGACTTCTTGCTTTTTATGCATCCTATGAGGAAGATAATTCGCAACTCTCTCAACAACTTATGCCTATGTCATGTATGTCTGCTTGTCAACATGGTCAAAGAGAATCCCAAAACGATCGGAATGGCAGAAAGGAGCCAACAGTCCTGACAATTCGGCAACTTGATTTACAAAGTTGTGGGTCAGGCGCGGATCCAAGGGGGGCACATGCCCCCCTTTGGCCAACAAATCTGTAAAATCGACCGTGAAATTGTGGAATTTGGAGCAAATCTTTGAAATTCACCGCAGATTCAATGTTTAGTAACACAGGGTGCCCCCTCTTTCCCCAAATCCTGGATCCACCCCTGTGGGTTTAGGTCCAAAGAATAGTCCACAGGAAACTGACATGGAAAACACTATGCATCCAATGAGGAAGATATTCCCAACTCTCTCAATCCAATGAGGAAGATATTCCCAACTCTCTCAACAACACTAGAAGAATGCCTATGCCTACTGTTGATGCCTACTTTACAGCAATAGTGACCTGGGTGAAGTGGAACAGGTTGAAGCTGTACAACCAAAGGTGAAAGGTAACAAGAGTAAGAGAAGCTGTGCTTTCTTTTAACCCTTTGATGAACGAAGATGTCAGTTGTGTTGTCCAGTGGAGTGCAGTGAGACTGTCTCTAACCCCTCAATGACGCTGAAAGGGTAAATGTCGTCCTGGGTATATACAAAGATTACCCAGGATCTCAATCTTCACTAAAACAATACCCTGGGTGTAGTTTCGGTAGCCGAACATCACCCAGCATCCGCAATCACTGCCTAGGAACGAGTCCTATTTAGAAATCCCGTGGAATCTCGCGGTCTCGCGCCGCGGTACTTGCTGAGTGTAGCTGTTCATGACATTCTTCAGGCGGTCACGTGACCACGGGCGAGACAACCTCGAATCCAGGTGTCATACTACGATGGTGGGTGATGTTCGGCTACCGAAACTACACCCAGGGTAGTGTTTAGTGAAGATTGAGATCCTGGGTAATCTTTGTATATACCCAGGACGACATTTACAATGTACCCTTTCAGCCTCAATGACCAGAGATGGCAGAGGTGCAAAGGTCTTTTTCAAGTGGAACTTAACAATCTGAAACTCTAGAAAAGACTTTTCTAGAGTTTCAGATTGTAACGTTCCACTTGAAAAAGACCCCGGTTGGGGTCAAAAATTCGTGAATTCTGGAGATTGACTTCTTGCTTATTATGGCTTACTATCCCATGTAATGGAATGAAATTGGGCAAAATTGTGATTATTACACAAATCCAGAATTCGGCACCAAAAATCCAGCTGTACAGAATTTTCAGAAATTTGATCCAAGTGATAGCAAGTCTGCCAGTGCAGGAATTCTATCCTGTGAAATCAACATATGGACATGCAACTGCAGCAAAATGCGGTGAGGCCTATGTGAAAGATGCAAGGAGAATGTGTATCCTGCACATGTCGTAGTAAATGTAGTAACAATGGATAGGCCTGGGTGATCGGAGTCCACTCGCCGTGACATCTGGTGAGGCCAGGCAAATCTAACGCTGTGCTTCATACCATCAACAATCAGGCGGTTACACTCGTCCCCAGTGGCCTCGAGCTTAATACCAGTGATCATACGTTCTCAACCACTGGCACAGATGGGGCCTAATCATGTTTCACACAACTAGGGGAAAACATGAAACATTCTCTTATTGGCCGATCGCTCATTGGCTGGTTGATCGAGCGCATTCGTCAACAACTGGTAGTGACATCTAGTGTTCAGAAACCGACTTTGGCACCAAGTGTTTCAGTGGTCAAGGATGACAGCTTCGAGCGGAGGCTGATACCACTGAATTATTGAGTGTATCCGGCAGTCTACGTGAGTGTTTTCTTGCACATGTTGGCTCTCTATTACACTCGTCCCCAGTGGCCTCGAGCTTAATACTAGTTATACGCTCTCAACCACTGGCACAGATGGGGCCAAATCATGTTTCTCTACACTAGATGGCGCAAAATGTCATCAACTAATCAGCGACCAGTATTTCGCGTAACTAAGGAAAACATGAAACATTTTCTTATTGGCTGCATTGGTCACGTGACAAGTATCGAGTGGCCGTAGCTGTATATTCGGGGCTTTTTGTGCTATTTTGCACCACTTTTTTGAACATATTCACTCCGAAATGAAAAGTTAACATACTCAACGTCA
>NMRB01001828.1:23663-82123 GCA_002633025.1 Notospermus geniculatus | reverse complement strand
AAAAAAAAAAAAAAAAAAAATTTTTTTTTTTTTTTTTTTTAGGTTTTGGTACCTCCCAGACCCTCTGCCATGGTCCCTTTTGGTCGTATCACCTTAGAAACTGCCTTAAATTGGCTGTTGACTGGAGTTATAAAAGACATTTTTAACTGACAAGCCTCTCAAATTCCGTTAGTGGAAATGTCGCGAATAAAAAGTGCCCTTTTCTAGGTTGAAGTGCCCTTTTCACAAAGTTTGCACCGTGCCCTTCTGAAATCCTAGATATAACCCTGATCACTGTATTGCATCTTTCTGTCGACAGCCGGCGCCACCAGCACCATGCACCAATACTGTAGTTAAGCCTTTCGCCACAGTGTTGGAGAATGTGTATGATTACAGTCTCGGTCACCCAGCTGCTGGGGATCGAACAAGTTTGTGTAGCAGTACTGCGGAACGAAACGGCTGGCTGCACGAGACTAGTTGCATGCGGTAGTTTACCGAGTCGTTAATAGAGGTCTCCCTTAACGTGGGTAGGTGTAACGCAGGATTGGGAAGCAATACTGTGGTCCTTTAAGCCTAGCATACATCGCACTTGCAACTGGAAGCAACTGATCTGATCACAGTCACTGGTGATGCGCGCACATCGCAATTTCACGAACTCAGTAAAACTCGGAGGATCCAATCAGTCGTCATGTCCTGACCAGGTACTGGCAGCAACTCAGGTAACATCCGGGGCGTTGAGACTCGATGAGACTAGGTTTTGTTCAGAAAACTGGCACTGATCAGTCGCAAGCCCGCGTACATGTACATTGCAGCAACTGGACGAAACTGGATCCAACTAGTGAACGGCGGCAATAGAGGATATCACTCCAAAAGAGTGCAGCACCTGACGGGTAACTACAGCGTCACGACGTCCCGTACTCATTCCATGACATCTTGACTTGAGACGACGTCATGATCGCTGAAACAAGTAGAGGTTTTTCGAGTGACGTCATGGCGTTCAGAATGGGGCACGGGACGTCGTGACGCTGAACGCCTAGCTAGCTACCCGTCAGGTGCTGCGCTCTATTGGAGTGATGGAGTCTATTCTGTGACAATACAGGATATTCCTCCAAAAGAGCGCAGCACCTGACGGGACAACGTCATGACGTCCCACACGTCATTTCATGATGTCTTGAAGTGAGACGAAAAAAAATGAAATTGTTTCACGACGTCATGATCGCTGAAACAACGGGATTTTTTTTGAGTCGCATCCTGACGTTCAGAATGACGTGCGGGATGTCATGACGCTGTCCCATCAGGTGCTGCACTCCTTTGGAGTGATAGAATCTATTGCCGCGATGGCCACAGTGAATTTTGAGTCCCGAGAGGAAAAGATTTGATTAGAATTTGTCACTGTACTTGGCCCCATTTTGCGGTAATTGAAATTGTTGTTAGGTAATTACACATTATCACTAATTAGCTGTAACTGGGGTAAGCAAATGGACATTTATCCTAACGGCACAATTTATGGTTTTGGAATTCACCAGCAAGTCTTTGGAAACTGACAACAGCAACCTCGTTCCCAAGGAGACATTTTCAAGAAAGATGGTGGCGTACAAGTTCTCCCATGACGTGGCCCTTGTCCAAGCATGATATAACACTTACCAAACGCATCCTCTCACATAATTATTTTACCGAAACTTTTGTGCCCATGGCCCGCTTGACCAGCTTAGTGTGCCAGCGGCCATTGAATGGTATTAAGCTTCTGACGTCATATGGTGAGAACGGTTAGGCCGCCATCTTTTTTGGAAAGGTCTATACGACAGGTGGGAAAACACGCACTTGTACAAGTGATCATCATTGGTCATCAGTTTACTCAACTATCAGGGTCCCCGCCAGAGGGTACTTTGGGTACAAATATAGTACCCTAAAGAAATCTGAGGGTACGATATAGTACCCTGAAAAAATCACTTCAGTAATGTTTTTCTTCAATTTTTTACATTTCAAATGCAACTTTCATGCAGAAGGAAGACTAATTTTGCATTTTGGAGTGTAAAAAATGACTCTGGAGGCCATTATTAACAAAAAAAAATTTTTTGAAAAAAAATTTTGTTCAAAAAATTTTTTTTTGAATTTTTTTTTCTCGCCCCCCCCCTCGTTATTCATCGTATCCATGACGTCGTATCCAGGCCTACATGACGTTGTGACGTTGCGCGTTTTGCCCACCAGCTTCTTCAGCAAAGCAATGAATTTTGCCCACCACCCTTGCGTCATTTGCCCACCACCCTTGCGACGTCAGCAATGGCGGACACTGTCGGAGTTACGTCATGGATACGATGAATAGGTCGTACCCTGGAAAAAAATCCTGGCGGAAACCCTGACTATTATCACTGCTGTCCACTACTATTGCCAACCTGCAGAGACGTACATTTCAGCTTTTGTGTTGTAAGGCCATTAACCCTTTCCTCGGTTGCCACAAGCGCCTGCTTTTGCTGGAGTAGATCACATACCGGGTATTTTTAATAGCAGAAGAAAATAATGGTAATAAGATAAATTCTTCTTTTCTCTGTGGAAGAGAATTACATCAGCATCTTTTTAAAAATTCATTTTCACTTTTTTTTTCAGTGCAGATCCAACAGCCAGAGAAACTTCCACTCAAAATACTCTCCCCTCATTATCAATTATGAATTCACAACAACCCGGCGCCAAGGAGTCGAGAACTATCAAAATTTGGAGAGGAACAGAGTTGGTATATTTCTAAATTTTTCATCAAATTCTCCTAAATAGATACTGAATGACGCTTTCTCCAACCACCTCAATTCCATGATTGTTGGAGCACCCGTCTCTCATTGAAATTTCATTAGGCACGTTCGAGCCGTTGTCTTCGGTGAGTTGCCGTAGTTTTGTGGCAAGAGTTTCTGACAAGCAGGTCGATCTTCACAGTCGCTGATGTTATGCAGGCGCAGATCCAGGTGGCACACCCGGCCCGTGCCCCTCCCCCTATTTTTTGTCGACTGCGAATAGATTCATGATTCATGGTGGCGCAGAAACTGAACATGTTCATGACTTGCGATTCATGATCCGTCAGTTAACTTGGTGGTCCTAGAACGTCGCAGAATTTGACACCANAGGGAGGGCTCTAATGTATTCAGACAAAGCGTAGAACATTTTACACGTCGTGACGTCGTGCACTGACGTCGAGAATCGCGGCGATGATTTGCGTTTTTCAGATTCAATACAGTGGGGCTTTAAAGAGACCCTATAGGCAGCTAGCTATTAGGCTCATATCAGTGTGGTCACTTCATCACAGGTGGCGCTAGCAACTGACAAGAGAGGAGCCTTGATAGCTGAGTGGTATCATCTCCGCTCTGCAAGCAGCAGATCACAGGTTCAAATCCAGCCCAGGCCATGGGATTAATCATCCCTGGCTCTTCAGTCCGTCACATGGGACAGTAAGCCATGGTGGTGTAGTGGTTCGGGCCTCCAACTAGCGGTCAGAGGGTCCCGGGTTCGAATCCCACTGGGCGTGAGACTTTGGGCAAGTCTCTTTGCCTCACTGGCCTCTCTCCACCCAGGTGTATAAATGGGTACCGGTCGGAAATGCTCGGATTGTAGCGCTGAATGAGCAGCTCATCTGAGTTCTACTGAAAGGTTTCAGGATATAGACTGGGGTTAAAGTGTAAAGTCGGATGAGAACCTCTACCGTTGTTGATATCAGACTATTAACCCAAACTTTAACTTTAGTAAGCCGTGGTGCCTTTGCAAGGGCAAGTACATGTACATAAAAGACCCCATCCAAGTGAGGAACATGAGTAGCTTGAGATGGCCTCTTCCATACTTACCGAGGCCAATAATGCTTTGGCTTCGGCACTGACAGAAACATTTAAAATATGAACTGAAAACCTACTGATTTTGGCTAAAATATTGATCTAAAAAACTTTGGAAGTTATAATGATCAGAACACCAGATTTATCAATAATCTATTTTTTTGATTGATTTTCTTCCCGTTACCTGGCTGCAGCACTTTTCTTTCCATTTTTTTAGAGATGATCAAACAGAATCCAATTAATAAATCGAAGTGTCAATCAATTATATCTGATCAATAAACATCTTGCACTTTAATAACGATGCAACATGTTGTTCTGATTACGTGTTCGCACAAGATTCTGATGAAGATTTAGTTATAATCAAAAGTTTGTGTCTAAAGCCAGGCGTACATCGCACTTGCGACTGGAAGCAACTGATCTGGACCCATGTTTCCGAAGCCGTCGTAAGGTTAACGATGTCGTTCTTACCAGGCTTAATTATTGGCCTAATATAAATATCACGACATCAGTAACCCAGACAATTCTGCAAGCAAGTAGGGTTTTCTCTGCCATTGGAAGGGCCAGAATAAGGGCTGATGACTTGACGAGTTTGAACACGGATGAAAAGAAAATGGGGGGGGGGGGTCTGGGGGTCGTCCCCCAGAAAATTTTGGATTCTATGAAGGCCACATGGGCAAAATTCAAGGACTTTTCCAGGACTTCTAGGGTAAATCATGATTTTTCAAGGTTTTCCAGACCTGGAAAGGGGATACCTCAAAATTCCAGGTTTTCAAGGATTTCAAGGTAGAGTACGAACCCTGGGTAAATGTCGTCCTGGGTATATACAAAGATTACCCAGGATCTCAATCTTCACTAAAACAATACCCTGGGTGTACTTTCAGTAGCCGAACGTCACAGCATACCTCAACGCAATGATTGCCTTACATGTATATCGTGCAGGTTGTTGTCATGGTCGGCGTTTTTTGTGGCATGTTGCCATGCTGTTACAGACTTGGCAATGCCTGCTACAGGTGGAGATAACTCTTGAGACAGACAGACACAACCACTGTCTCCGAACAACTCTGTCTCTGATTATCTTAAACTATCCCGAGACAATCTTGACCCGAGACAATCTTGACCCGAGACAATCTTGACCCGAGACAATCTTGACCCGAGACAATTTAACTCGAGACAAGGCCCGGTATAGACAGTTAACTAGAGATGAAATGCTCCATGTAGATGTGGCTTACATGTGGAAGGAGCCCGATCATAATTTTTCATAGCATACACATTTTCATTTCAGAGCCTTTCCTGAAAGATTCTCGATGACTGACAGGAGAAAACAGCACCACTTAGCCACAACAGGTAACATGAAACATTGTGTAATACCAGCTTTGTTTAACATCACTTGATCTCATAAGAAAGTTTATCGACTGACATTAGCTACGGTTACACCTGTTGAAAATACCCGTGTTTTTCCAGACCCGTGTCAAACCCGTGTGTACGAAAAGCCCAGCGAGAGGTCACACTACTACAATGTACATGTAGTTTAAAGTTGCCCTGCATGCACTGATTCTTCGGTCATTTCTGTATTGGCACACATTTTTGGAGGCGCGAAAACAACGTCACTTAATGGCTGCACCATCTGTAGCCGGGCTAAGAACTAACGAAAACACAGGGATTTCGAAAAGCACGGCGAGCTTGCCGTGTTTCAAAAACCCATGTTTTTCAGACACGGGTTTCTTGAAGCCCGGCAATTCATCGGTGTGACCGCAAAAATTTGGGGATTTTATGTTGTGTAACCACGGCTATAATTTCTGATGGCATTTTCATATTTCAGAGCCTTTCTGGAATAGATTCTCGCTCGATGGGAGAAAAGCAGCTCTACTTAGTAGGTAACATGAAACATTGTGTAATGCTGGCTTTGTTTAACATCACTTGATCTCATAAGCCAGTTTATCGACTGACATTAAGTGCATTTATTAGCACGGTTTATTTACCCTAATATTCAAATTTGATACGTTGCATAAAGTCTATGGGTGTGGAACTGCGGCGGTTTTTACGCAAACCTCTGGAAAAAAATTTCTTTGTTGTTGAGTCGGCACTCCACATTGTAAATTGCTGCTTTCACTCCATAAAGTCTTTCCCAGCGTGGTTTGTGGTGAGCGGCGTGTTTTTTCACAGGCATTGGGATAATTAACGTGCTTCATATTGTTAAACCATTGAAGGATCTCCAAAACCCTGTGAAAACCCCTCCGCACGCCGCAAACCACGCTGGAAAAAGTGCTGTACTGGGAACAGGGCTTTTAAATCCAAAGCCTAGCATACCGGTACATCACACTTGCGACTGGAGACAACTACAGTTCATTCCAAATCCCAGTAGCGCGAGGTTTTCAGCCGATATCTCCGCAACGGCTGGGTCAAATTCAACATACCATACATGTACATCAATTAACTTAACTTGTCTTTCTTGCCGGTATCTTTCTGCTATCTTCATTTTTCGTGTAAGGTCTGCATAACGGATCCCTTTCTCAAAACCCATTTCATTTCGCTATGCTGTTCAGTGCAATTTACACGTGCGCGATGCATTGCGTCCTTTCAAAATGGCCGCCATTTCGGCCGTAAACACGAATTGTGATTTGTGAAGGAACTTTTTTCTGTCGCGTTTTTTGGGAAAATGACAGTGATGATGGCTGTATCGCCAAGAAAGGCAAGTCGATTGACGTATGTTTCATCAAAATCGGCCCAGCCGTTGCGGCGCTATCGTTGATAAACCTCGCGCCAATCGGAACTGGAATGGAGAGTAGTCGCCACTGAGCTACTGGCGACTGGGAGGATCTATAGCTGGAACTGGAGGTGACTGATCAGTCACCAGAAACGGTCAAAGTACGCACCGTCGCCTTGTCGCTGTTGCCGGGTTCAAATCTCGGGCCATATGGGATTAATCATCCCTAGCTCTTCAATCCATCACATGGGACAGTAAGCCGTGGTGCCTTGTACCTTGTGCCTTTACAAGGGCAAGTAAAAGACCCCATCCAAGTGAGGAACATGAGTAGCTTGAGATGGCCTCTTCCGTACTTACGAGGGCCAATAATGCTTTGGCTTTGGCCCTGAGGAATACAACACAACCCTGTTGTCCTGATAGATAGTAAAAGTAAAGTCGTCTCCAAATTTTGCTAATTTTCGACCCCAACTGGGGTCTTCCTCAGGCACTTTCTAGTTGAGATCCCAGAAGTGGGATCTCTGGGATCTCTACTAGAAAGTGCCTGAGAGGTAAATGTAGACCCCGGTTGGGGTCGAAGATTTGCAAAATTAGGAGACGACTTTACTTAAATTATCGTTTTGTGTGTCGTTTTTTGTGCTCTATGTTGGATACTTGTCCTGATAGAGGGGGTTCAACTTTAAAATATGCATATTTCACATCCTTTTACACTGTGTTGTCACATTCAACATGGCAGGATTTTTTGGGTTTAATGGGTATTTTGGTGTGTCAAGCTTCACTAGAGAATAACATGAGAATATCAGTGACACATTCAAGAGCTGGGAATGAAATATTTATTGGAACATTTCAGATGAGACATCTACTCTATTCTCTTCACTAGAAGTAAACAATTTATAACATGTACAAGAGATGATTCATTCATTTACATCATCAAAAAGTGAGTTTGCAGTGTTAAATCAGGTAGTTTATTAACCTGCTGGTGACTCGGGGAGGACAAATTTGCTCCTTAGAATAAAAGTCCTCAGGTAAGCCCCCTTACTTCCATGCCTCACAGAGCCCGGTTGAAGTGTGCCGAGCTCGACCTGGACTGAGCCTATTTGAATTCAAGTGGGATACACTACAAAAGCTAACCGAGCCAAATCCGGGCCAAGCCTACCCTCACCTGTAAAAATGTGCCAGTTGGCATGGAGGTTTCACATAAGGACTGTTAGGCTGGCTGTCCATTCACGCGATTTTCGAGTGTCGCATTGTTTGTTTCCGCCGCGTTGGTCGTGGACAAAGGATGTGACATCGCGCGGCACGAAAATCGCGTGAATGGATTCTTAGGCTTAGACGGCCATCTTTGTTGGAAAGACCTGTGCACTGGATTACAGAGGTGACCGCTCCAGCAGAAGTAGGCGCTTGTTGCAGGTGATCATCATTGGTCATCAGTTTACTCAACTATTATCATTGCTGTCCACAACTATTGTCAACCTGCAGAGATGTACATTTCAGCTATTGTGTTGTAAGGCTGTTAACCCTTTCCTCAGTTGCGACAAGTGCCTACTTTTGCTAGAAGGGTTCGCATGTGAGGCTGCATAGGAAAACCCGTCGGATGTCGCATTTGAGGAAAGTGTTAATGGCCTTGGTGAACCCACACACAGTGGCGGATCCAGAAGTTGCCGAATGGGGGGGGGGCATAGAATGGGCAAACCCACATTCCTTGAGCACTGAAGGTGCGAAGCCCCGAAAATTTGGGGGTAAAAGTTCTGGAAACGCGATTTCCTGGCACCTGGGCAGGCCGAATTGAACTTTCTTTTTACTGAAAATCAGGGCAGGGGTCTGGTTATAATGCTTTCCAACATGAGGAGCCTCGGTGGCGTAGTGGTTCGGGTCTCCGACTAGCGGTGAGAGGATCCCGGGTTCGAATCCCACTGGGCGGGAGACTTTGGGTAAGTCTCTTTGCCTCACTGGCCTCTCTCCACCCAGGTGTATAAATGGGTACCGGTCGGAAATGCTCGGATTGTAGCGCTGAATGAGCAGCTCATCTGAGTTCTACTGAAAGGTTTCAGGATAGACTGGGGTTAAAGTGTAAAGTCGGATGACACCTATACCGTTGACTTAACAGCTAAAATGTACTTTGTATAACAGGTAAACAGTAGCAGATAAGGCACAGATAATAGATAGGTTGTGCAGCTTACGGGCTTCAACTACAATGTTCCAGAATGAATTGCAGTTCGCTGTAGACATCCTTGATAAAAACAATTTGATAGACGTTGGCAAATCGTAAAATGCCATAACTTTGTGGCAGAATCATGATTTTGACTCGTAATCAGAAGTGCACGTAAATCGCAAATATTATAGTCATGTTTCAAGTCATAACGACTAAGATTATGACTTCAATGTTCATTATTTATCCGCACTTCCTATTTATAAGGTCAAATTTTTCTGCCTTCAATTTATGGTGTTTGACGAATTGAAAACTTCTATAAAATCATTTTTATCAAGGATGTCCATAGCGGACTGCAATTCAGTCTCGTAGTTAAAGCGAATGGCTCGCGGGGTTTGTTGACATGTCCTCAAATCAAGCGCCGTTTGAGAAAAAGGCGAAAGAAGGATTTTAGTTTAATGGGAAATGCATTAGACAGCCAAACTTCGGAGGCGTATTCTGCAAAATCTACCACTTCGAAATCAAAATGTAACTAGTACAAAATGTACATTTTGACCGTCTGAATTTGAAACTGTCATTAACCCATTTTTAACAAATTTTTAATGAACCTCGTCCCAAGGTGCACGTTCACATAATTATTTGCACAGGTTGTGCCTATGCTGGAGCACGGCTTTGCCTGGAGACTAGGTTCACTCTCTATGGGAGGTACCACCAAAAATCAAAACAAACCCCGCAAGCCATTCGCTTTATGTCGGAGTCAGGCCGCTGCGCAACCTCTCGAATGACAGCCCTTGTTGACCATCCAGTGACATCCGACGACGGTTTTCTTAGACCGCCACACAAATGATCACAGGCCTGCCCATAAAACAGTACCGGTAGTTAATAAGATGTAAAATAATGTATCAATCCAGGCCTGCCATATCTGGACTTGACGGAGGCAATCTTGGATAAGAGGAGATTGATGATGCCTAGGATGGAAATTAATATCAAAAACAATTACATGGCAGGGGTTTGATAACACTTGTTGCATGATACATGTAACAGATGTTATTTATTGGTCTTCCTCAGCAGCTTGGCTTAAAATAAAATGAGAAATAAAGTTAAAGTTTTGATTTATCATCTGATATCAACTATGATAGAAGTTATCATCCCTGACTTTACACTAAACCCTAGTCTATCCTGAAACCTTTCAGTAGAACTCAGATGAGCTGCTCATTCAGTATTACAGTCGGAGCATTTCAGACCTATTTTCAGACCCATTTTACACCTGGGTGGAGAGAGGTAAGGTTGGCAAGGAGGCCTGCCCAGAGTCTCACGCAAACAGTGGGATTTGAACGTGGGACGTCATGATCCTTAGCCAGAGGCCTGAGCGACTAGACCACCATGGCGCACGTCGGACAGGCAATGGTACTGAATGCTACAAGGAAATTGTCGATGTCTTCCGATCGGACCACTCGGGGAGTTATGTGATAAACATTCACATTGACAAGTACAATGTATATGCTCCAGAAATGAGGAAATTCATTGCCAGCGTGCGTACATCAGAAGCGACTGAAGACGACTATAAGCAACCGTTGGCAACGAGTAGAACATGAGCAACTGGCTGGAACTAGCGGCAACGGTCGGCAATAGCGTTGCTGGTGCGTGTACATTGGCCTGTTTTAGCATCAGATCAGTTGCTGCTGGTTCCAGGTAGTCACCATTGCCAGTCAGGGCTTTCAATTTCCAGGTAGGGCTACCGTTAAAGGACCACTGTATTGCATCTTTCTGTCGACAGCCGGCGCCACCGGCACCATGCTCCAATACTGTAGTTATGCCTTTCGCCCCAGTGTTGGAGAATGTATGATTACAGTCTCGGTCACCCAGCCGCTGGGATCGAACAAGTTTGTGTAGCAGTACTGCGGAACGAAACGGCTGGCTGCGCGAGACTAGTTGCATGCGGTAGTTTACCAAGTCGTTAATAGAGGTCTCCCCCTTAACGCGGGTACGTGTAACGCAGGATTGGGAAGCAATACTGTGGTCCTTTAAACGGAAGCGCCCAAATTAGCCACGCCCAAAATTTTTAACAAATTAACATTTTTTTTGGAAAAATATTTTTTGAAAAAAAAATTTTGAACATTTTTTTTAAATTAATTTTTTTCGTTTCGCTGTCTAAAATATGAGCATGACGGGAACGAAATCAATGATTTTTGCAATGATAGGGCTGTTTTTCTTTTAAGATGTCTTCATATCATCTGTAGCCATCACGTAAGGCAGGCGCGGCCGTGCAAAAATACGCCCAAAATAGGTCTCTTGAAAATAGCTGGTATGCCCTCATCCTGGAAATTGAAAACCCTGCCAGTAGTTGCTTCCAGTCGCAAGGTCGATGTACGCTAGGCTTTACTTGTTAGTTGAAGAAACGAAAATAGATTGAGGTCCAAGTTGGCTTTGTGGTGAGAGCATTCCATTGAATAATTAAGAGCAACATATCGAATCTCTTCAATAATTTAATTCCTTCATTGTTATGTCCTGACACGATGATAATCAGAAATTCGATCAAATTGAACAACAATACCTAGATTAACACTTTCGTCATCGTCGTGTAAAAAATAAACCAACAAATAAGATATATTTTAAGCAGAAAATAACCGAATGCACTTACTCTATTTTAAATGTATCTAAGATCAATTTCTTTTGAATAATTCATTTTCTGCGATATATATTTGAATTCAGCGACAAAAGCCTCATTGGAAAACCGGTTTTATCCATGAGAACTTTCTATTTGAATGTGGAAACTTAAAACGGTTGCCTCTTATTTTTATAATGTCATCTAAAGATGGCAAAGGTGCTGGTTGAATTTGAACTGAAGGTTATCTGATATTGACAACCTTTTCATATACATAGAAGTTTCCCACTGACGTCACACGGCCGCCATACTGGCCGTCAAAATGAAGCCATGGAGGCTGCCATTTTTTCTCGGTTCAAAAGTTTAGCGGCCCGTGCAGACCACTGGGAGCATACAACTCAACAAATCACTTTACCTCTCACAGTTTCTGAACATTAAGTAGTTCGTCTGGTGTGAAAACCGTGTTGAAAACAAAGCGAATCGTCCATACGGCTTGCTGAAGAGGGCCGATGACTGCCGACAACGTTAAAACTGATGCTGAACACTGTGTTGATGCTGAACACTGTGTTGATGCTGTTACGTTGCGTCATTTGACGGCCAAAATGGCAGAGATTTTGAGCTATGACGTCACGTGGGAAACGTCTATAGGACCTTTCATAGCCATCTGATTCTCACCAGTCTATCAGCTGGCCTGACGCCCATCTAGCCTGGTTTGAATCCATAACATTTCCCGCGTCTGAGAGCTCGGAGGCCTTGAACCAATCATCATGAGTGTGCGAAGGCTAATCGATGTGCCAATCAAAATACGTGTTACAAATGTGTGTGGGAAGAGAAGAGAAAGTGCCGAACGGTGGCTTGGTTCACAAGTTCTGATTGGCTCCGAGGCGGGGGCAGATTCATTGATAATTTATGAGTTAACGCAAAAGATGACATGACTGGGACAAGGCTAAAGACGCAGTCGATGGCCTTGTTTGGACAAGATGCAGGCTTGATAGCCAAGTGTATCACGTCCACTCAGTAAGCAGCCAGGTCCCGGGTTCGAAACTCAGGCCATACGGGATTAATCATCTGTGGCTCCTCAGCTCAGTTCTTCACAGGGGACAGTAGTAAGCCCAACGGCCCCAAGAACTACTCCGCGGCCCCTCTTTCCCCAAAAACATGTAGGTACAAACAGACGTATGAGACACCTGTGGCCTGACTGAGCCTACATCTGATTCTCACCAGTCTTATCTGGCCTGACACCCATCTACATGATCTACATGTAGCCTGGTTTGAATCCGTCACATTTTTCCCGCTTCTGAGGAGTTCAGAGCCTCAGCCAATCATCGGTGCGTGATGGCTAATCGATGTTACAAATGTGTGCGAGAAGAGGAGAGAAAGTGCCGAACGGAGGCGGTTGTCAAGTTTGGGTCAGATTCATACAGTTTATGAGTTAAGGGTTATGAAAAGTGACTCGAAATCTCGAATTTTCGATGCAAAAAATCTGACTAACTGCACACTGAATTGAGAAAATAAGGCTCGGGGCACCTTCTTATGACGGTTCCCGAGGGCCCCCGAGCCTATTTATTTTCCCAATTTTTTGTGCAGTTAGTCAGATTTTTCCCATGTCAGATTCTTTTAGTCAGATTCTCCCCATGTGCTATTCACTTGTACACAGGACTACGGCCAGGGTACACTGGTTGAAACGTTGTGTTTCTAAAATAAATGTAGATAGAGTAACCAAAGAATTTTCTCATGTTTAGTTTCACCTATCTAAAATGTCACTCAAAGAACTCAGATTTTTTGCGTCAAAAATTCGAGATTTCGAGTAACTTTACATTAAAAAAATGACATGATTGGGACAAGGCTAAAGACGCAGTTGATGGATGGGGCCTAGGCCCTATTAAGGCCTAACCTATTGTTTTACCAACCAACTCTGCAGAGTCAGTTAGGCCCACTCGGTAGGCCTGTTGTCATGGTTGTCAACGTGAAACTATAGACATGTTCAGTTGAAAGTGTACCTATGTTTACAAAGTTTTTCCAGGGTATTTTTTACTCAAACACGGATTGCAAGTAAACTAAGTGTATGCATCCCACATACACATTACCGTCATATTCACAATTGCCTATAGTTCACTAGTCATGAAATTCACGACTTCGAATATTTGGGATATTCTACGTCGTGATTCAGCACTCCATGTTGTGTGGAGGAAATTCTCCCGTCTGAGAAGGGGTACCGTATTTTCGCGACTATAGGGCGCACCTGACTATAAGGCGCACCCCCTAATTTCACCCTAAACCCTTGACGAAATCCATACATAAGACGCACTGCCCTATAAGACGCACCTCCCTATAAGACGCAGTCATCAGGTGAACCACAGCAATGTTATGCATCAAACTGACCTGGTTGTATGATTAATTAGCTTGTTGTGACAAGCTAATTAGCTTGTTGTGACACTTCTGATCAAATTTTCGGACTCTATCTGCAGATAAGGCGCACCACCCTATAAGGCGCACCCCCAATTTTAGACCCTTCTTCATGAAAAAAAGCTGCGCCTTATAGTCCGAAAAATACGGTAAATGTTTTCACTGCTGGTGAAGCTCTGGAAGCAGGACATCATTTAAAAAGTATCCTATCATGAAGTTTCAATGTTCTAGATGACACTCCTACCGTTGCCCAAAAAATCTGACCACTTGTAAGGCGTTTAAAATCCGAAGTTTGAAGGACAGTGAAAACACGCCGCCATATCCCTGTACATTGGTTTGTTGACTTCCGGAGCGAAAGGTCACTTGGGAGTTGAAGGTTCGAAAGGTCGTAATTATCGGATGTTTCTTCGCCCTTGGAGGAATAAACTTTCACCATTGCGCATGCGCAGAAGGCGCAGTTTGAGCAATCGGAAACACTCGGCGATTTCCGATGACAGCAGAGGCAAACGCCGAAAGTGACGTCATCAAAACATTATGGCAGCCAAGTTCGGCGCGATGCAAGATCGCACCGAAGAAAAGCAATTAAACCAATGTGTTCTGGTCAGATTACAATCAAAATGGTCCAGTCACCTACTGTTTTATATGAACATTACAAATATTTGGTATTAAAAGCAATTTTCGCTGTAGGTTTTCGAGATATTCGCAATAAAAGTGCAGCGTGTTCGCCCTATTGATATGCAAATTTTCGTTTACACTAGTCCCCATAGGAGTTTGTATTGATGTATCCGGTCGTAGAATCATAACTCTGTTATGTTCGGAGACAGGAGTTTTCGGTCTAATAGTTCACAAGCATACAAGAAGTATAGCGTGTAATGTACACACAGACGCGTACGGGACCGGCAAAGTTCCAAGAAAGTGCAAATGACTTTTCCAAAACTCCGCCATGGTCCTCCCGTCAGCATGACGTGACGGCGTCACAACACTGTGTGCCATGTGACTTCCAGTTCCATTCCACGACGTCATCCATGCCGTTCTGTCAGACGCACTCACCGGGCCACAAATAGGCCTGACACAAAAATATAACATTTAATTTTCAATAAATCATGTAAACAGGTAAAAGTACATGTAAAAAGGTCGATATTTTCTGGGGGACAGTCGAAAATCTGCCGGGTGGTACACTATTTATCCATTACATCTACGGTATAGGCCTAGGCCAACAATAAACAAAAGATAACTCACCGCATCCATATCTCCCATCTTGGGCTGCCACGACGTTGATGATTCCATAGCATCATATACATTGAAAGACACACCACACAAAACATCCCAGCTCCAAGGAGGGCAACGTACTTCTTCATTTTGGCGTCGGTATCTCACTAACCACACAAAACTAGACAATGAAACTCCACACAATTAAAAAATTATTGAAATGGAATGTATTCAAGCAGACGCTGGCGAATTTCGCCGGCTACATCGGAAAATATTGACATAAATGTCAAGTTCGGATCCCGATTCTGAGACGTGTACAGCCAAGTGGATGTGTAATACGTCATCGGTTTTCGTGCGGAATGGAACCGCAGGAGTTGTGACGTGTACACAGCACGTGCAGAAAAACAGTTTTCCTGACGAAAATGTTGTGGAATAAATCATCATTTTGTCCAATTCAAGGGTTGAACATCAAAAGTAAGAATGCCGAATGGAAGCTTAGTGTTTCAGAATTCCCCAAATGTTATTTGCCAGCTGATATTTGTCGATTTACGGTTATTTGCATGTAAATTTGCAAAGACGGCGTCTGCTCTTTTTCAGACAGTTTGGCATCTGTGACTGTGACCTGTGTGCATTGGCGTGTACATAATGTACATAGCGCTGTCATACGGTATGTACTAGGCCTAGGTAGGCCTACTTTTGGGCCGGCATGCCATTTATAATTGCTTGTCTACCAATCTCAATGATCTACACACTTGTTGGCCTTGAACATGGCATCATCCCAATTAAGGACACACTGACACTCCGCTCCGCCACGTGAGCTACTGCGAAACTACCGGTAATGTATTAGGCAAACCCTGCATTCCGCAATCTATAAATATACACAGTACTCCTCCAGGGTCTATATTCGCTGTCCGCAGTGAAGTACGTCTCAGGTACGTCTCAGGTGAAGATACATACATGTAGTCACATGGTACCGTACATCACACAATACAAAACTTCCACACCAAAAGGGATGGTTATTGGATCCCGGCATCCGCATCATCAGTGCGTGTCATTGTATTTCTTCACCTGAGAAATTTGTTTTATATTTTTCAGACTCAGAGGAACCATGGCACTGTTAGACTACTTGAAGGAAGCCAAGGCAAACTTGGTAAGTACCAGGAGACTTGATTGTTACCTAACATGAGAGAGATAACTCAGTTCATGGTTGCAGGGACTTGATGCGAAGACCGGTAGGATATAGTATAAGACCCTTTAGGGTTGGGAAGGTTATGGTTCTCTCTCACTTAGGTTTACGGTGAACCCTTGGTGGATCAAAATCCACCTCGGTATATACCAAGTGTGGTATACACTCACAAACCCTAACCCTAAGTGAGGGTTAGAACCCTAAACCTCCTAAAATAGATATCTATTTTTGCCAGCACTCATGAGCCAGAGCCGTATTTAGCTTTTTGGTCTTGGGGGGGGCGCAAAAGCCTGTCTGGGGTGGCAGAAAAGGTTCCTTTTTTTGCCGTTTTGCCCAAAATGTGCATGAAAATCATGTTTTTTTCTGCCCCCCCCCCCCACACTAAATACGGCCCTTTCTCCCCCCTCCCACTAAATACGGCCCTGTGAGCGGTTTACAACCTTTGCGTGAGGTCCCTGTGCTTATGGTAGTTTCTGAAGCCCTAACCCTACATGTAAGTTAGGGTTAGAACCCTAACCCTAGCCCCCCCTAACTCTAATAAGGGGTTTACAACCTTCGCGTCAAGTCCCTGTGCTCACAGTAGTTTTTGAGGCCCTGCGTTCCAATCAAACAGGCCTGTATGAGTTTTCCTCACTTAAGACAAGATGGCAGCACCCAGAAATAGCCCCCTATCTAGAAAGAGCTGTCATCACTCCAGCAGTTTGTGATATTAGTTACATAATCAAAGTGCAGATGGCAGCACCAGCATTCCAAGAAGTGTTAGGGTTTCCAAGGTAATAGTGCTCGTCATCATCCTCGGATAACTTCATCACTCTCTAAGGTGATTGAGATCATCGTGTATTCTGCATGTTCTGCAATCAAGTTGTGTTGCAGGAAGCAAAATGTGAAAATATTCTCACAAAGACACATATTTATGGAATTTAGTTTATGTTGACATTTTCGATTCATTTTTGTGGCGAGTTTCATGGATTTTCTTTGAGTGTCTGTGATCCTATGAAGAGGCAACTCGGTAAGAACTACTTTGGTCTCAGTTTACTTCAGGAAAAAATTGACCATCTCTGAGAAAACCCGGCCAAAGTCGTTGAGGGAGTGACATAGGCCTTGACCATACCTGATCTTTGTTGCACCATCGATAAGGCTTTATTTGCCACCAACAGACCGGTGTTTTTTTATTGTGATGACGCTCTCAACGTAACCTATTAACCTTGTGGTGTTCAGCAACTTTGACTGGGTTTTCTCACTAAATGTAACAACTTGTGACCGCTCCAGCAAAAGCACGCGCTTGTTGCAAGTGATCATCATTGGTCATCAGTTTACTCAACTATTAGTATTAGTGAGGTTTCGCAAGCGCCCGGTTCGGCCATACGACGACGTTTATCTTTGTTTGGGTATACCCACACAATAGATAAATGTCGTCGTAGGGCCTACACTGGGCGCTTGCAAAACCTCCCTATTATCACTGCTGTCCACTACTATTGTCAACCTGCAGAGACGTACATTTCAGCTATTGTGTTCTAAGACCATAAACCCTTTCCTTGCTTGCGACATGCGCCTACGCTAGAGCTGCTCACAAATGGTTGCATTGATTGTAACTTTGACTTGTGAAATGGGTGTCATATCACTGGTCACTGGTAACTGAACAGAGGTCACGTGATTTTCATGAAAATGCACCAAAATGTGACTAATTGGCAGTGTTTTCTTAGGGTTCCATTTAGTCACTTGGACATTATTTTCTGCAGCGAATGGTGAACAATTTATCCCTGCAAATAATACAATGAGTGACATTGAATGAGGTATCAATTTATCCTGACAGGTCAGTGCTGCAAGTGATGTGCCTGCAACAACGTCATTGACGTCATTTTAGGTGCCGATGTTGCGTCATGAAAAAGTGACCTGTACATTTTTCTACAGGAAAAATGAGACAAAAAACCTTTTGGGCTTTATCACCAACCTATCTGTTCATTTAAGGAAAAAGGCAATGAGATAAAAGACATTTTCATCTGCTACACTACAGGATGATGTAAGTTTTACTGTCAGGCGACCAACACAATGGGTTATTTTCACACCAGAAGTAAATTTCTAAAAACTTAGAAAAAAGAAACTTCGGGCACAGCATCACCTTGTGGGTAGTGTCGCCGGTTCCCTATTGATAACAATGCTCATGGTGATGATGGTAGCGATGGCAGGCGCGAATCTAGAGGGGGGGTGCCCTGGGCGCTCGCCTCCCCTTTTGGCCAACAAATCTGTAAAATTGACCGTGAAATTCTGAAATTTCACCGCAGATTTCAATGTTTCTAGCACAGGGCACCCAATCTTTTCCCAAACCATCGATGATGACAGTTATGATGGTGACAGCGATGACCATTATGACTATGCAAACTTCCACACATCGCTGACTAAAACTAAAAACAATCAGCTTATAATACCACATCCCCACATGTCCTGAAGGTACATGGTAAATGATGCGATTTATAATTTACGAGGAAGTCTCGCTGAGTGAAAATCTGCATTCATGATTTCTCTGTGATTGCATGCCGTGGGTAATAACACTATAAGAAACTTCGCACAAATTTTCCAAATCGGAATTATTGGCTTGTTCTAGTATTTCATGGTTGTAGGCAAGAAATTTAGTTTGGATATGATAACTGGGAGTGTTTTGATTGATATGCGTGGTTGTGTACAGGTTTCTGTTAAGTATTCATCATTACATCATTGCCTTGCTAGCTATCCAAAAAACAGCACAAAAACGACACACAGTATACAATAAATCGGAAAGTCGTCTCCAAATATTTCGCAAATTTTCGACCTCAATCGGGGTCTTCCTCAGGCGCTATGTACCGGTAGAAGGCACCACGGCGTCTTCTAGTTCTACATAGCGCCTGAGGAAGACTCCCATTGGGGTCGAAAATTTGGGAAATATTCGGAGACGTCTTCCCGATTTATTGATTGCCTTGATAGCCTAGTGGTTATCACGTCCGTTCAGCAAGTGGTAGGTCTCAGGTTTGAATCCAGTCTTCGCTGTATGGAATTGATCATCCCTGGCTCTTCACATCGGTGTTGCATGGAACCGTGGTGCTTTGTATTTTGTGCCTTTGCCAGGGCAAGTAAAAGACCCCATCCAAGTGAGGAACATGAGTAGCTTGAGATGGCCTCTTCTGTACTTACCAGGGTCAATGATGCTATGGTTGATGACCTCGTGGGAATAGTCGACAACTTTGAATTGTTGGTTACCACACGATTCATCTTATCCCACCCATGAATGTATCTGTGAAGCGACTTTGGCGAGACAGTGCTTGTCACATGTACGGTACGTTACACTGGGCTGGGTATAATTCAGTATACCAAAGTACACCCAGTGTATACTTCTGTCATATGACATTTATCCTGGGTAGTGTTTAGGTGTTTCCAGGATGACATTTACCCTTTCGCAGACCTGCCAAGGGTGTTTTGATACCTTGCTGGAGTTTGGGCAAGATTTTGCTGGAAAATGGGCCATTTTGAGGTTGCCTTGCTTGAGCATCTGAAACGTGATCAACTTTCAAAGATTTGCAGAAAACCACACCGCCCACAATGTCCTTCAACGAAGGGTGGCGATTGGTCAGATACATTGGCGGTAAAACACTGATTACAGAATCAAACCGCAGATGGTGCGAGCGCTGCCTGAGCATACGATAAAATCGGCAAAGGCGGTTGGAAAACGCAGTTTGTGAAATAGGGGAAGAATTTTTCTGAAGACCTTCACTTTTGGGGAAATGCGTGAGATTACACACAACTCACGGGAGTGCAGGTGTAAATATGAGTCTTCCGCGAAATGCGTGAGACTTGGCAGGTCTGCTTTCGGCAAGTGTCAGCCCCCGTCCGCTAGCCCTGATGCCTCTAGCCGGAGAAGACATGGCGTGCAAGGTACCCTTCCATGTCATCACACACTGCTTGCTCCAGCAGTACCATTTGCCATGTTTGACAAACCCCACAAGCCATCAATTACACCCTAATGGCTTTGCTCATAACCAGCCATCACCTGGTTAATCAGGGCCATTTGTATGGGACTGCTTAAAAGGCACTGCACTGCACTGGGGTGGATGTCGTTCGGAGGTTTGCACTGGTGTCACTAGGGTGAGGAATGGATAGGGACTTGTGGTCAGACTTTGGCTTATTCTAATATTAGTTAAGCTTATACATTGTAGGAATAGACTCTATTACTCCAAAAGCGCGCAGCACCTGACGGGACAGTGTCATGATGTCCCACACGTCATTTCTGATGCATGATGCGACTCGAAAAAAATCCGGTTGTTTCAGCGATCGTGAAACAATCTGATTTTTTTTCGTCTTGCCTCAAAACATCATGAATGACGTGCGCGACGTCTTGGACGCTGTCCCATCAGGTGCTGCACTCTTTTAGAGGAATATCCTGTATAGTTTGGGGGTCAGATTTGCTTAGGCTAGCCAGGCACACCAGGCGATATTGCAAGCGATCTACTCGCCACCGACCTTCTCGCCAACCACCACAGACTAGGCGATATCGGCTTTGGTGTTGTTTGACAATGGGCGAACATCAGTGGTGAGAGGATTCCATGCATCGCTGTCCTAAAGCACACACCTGGCGATATTGCAAGCAATCAGCTCGCCGGCCACCACACTAGGCGATAGGCTTTGGTATTGTTTGATAATGGGCGATCATCAGTGGTGGGAATATTCCATGCGTCGCTGTCCAGCACACACTTGGCATCATCACTCTGGCGTATTTTGAAACAGATATCTTTAGAATGCAATAACAAAAATCTCGTGTTTTCTCCATCTTTCAGGGACCCCACTAAATACATGTACCAAACATGGTAAAATCCCGCCGGCTGCCAATTATCCAGTGATGGAGTTGTCAACAAATGTGCTCATAGCTCCATACACCAAATCAGAATTGTTGGTGGCAGTCATGGCAGTGTGGTTATCGTTCATGGCCCCGTGGGTACATTATTGTGGTTGCCGGTAACCGATATATGGCCCCTTGGGTTCAATAGCATAAATCGGACCGGTGCACACAGACATGATTTGTGTGTCTATTTATTTCTGACTGAGTATGTTATGTGTACAACTGT
This sequence comes from Notospermus geniculatus, assembly GCA_002633025.1. Classification (NCBI taxonomy): domain Eukaryota; kingdom Metazoa; phylum Nemertea; class Pilidiophora; order Heteronemertea; family Lineidae; genus Notospermus; species Notospermus geniculatus. Next base: position 60,992 of record NMRB01001828.1, on the reverse strand, counting down.
GACTTTCTTTCAGGCACATGGTGTCTAGTGATATGTTATTTTGACTGATATTTTCCAGGAGAATGTGCAAAAAAACTCAACTCATTTTAAAGGCATTTTGATGTGCTCATTACACCGATCAGTTGGCATGAAAATCTAACTCTGACATGTATTGCAAGTAAAATACACTAAACATCAACATTTGAGCCAAAATCTGTAGGTTGTCAGTTGTTAGCGCCACCTGTGATGAAGTGACCACACTGATATGAGCATAATACAGGGTTCCTTTAATAAACCACATACAATAGGAGCAGTCAGCTGTGTATTGTGCCCCTCGGTGAGGTGTGTGTTTGTGAGACACCCGGTAGTCGGCCCCGCCCGTGCGCTGGCGCCATCTGTGTGTAGCGTCGGAGAGACGCAACAGAGAGTTTAGAATACACGTGCTGTGGAGAGAAACGCCCATGTGTTTCAGTTGATTTATTCCTTGCTTGATTCGGATCGGGGCCAAATTACAGGGCCTAGCCCTGAAGCCCGCGGGAACACTGCAACCTGCGCGTATTGCCAAAAGATGGCAGCAAAGTTCTAGCGGGCCAATTCAAAGGAAAATCCACCTGATTGGTGCCCAATCAAGAATGAATGGATCCGCTATATGCATTGAGGGCTGTAGTGACACCTATTGGTCTACTCACTGACAGCTCCTATTCGGTGGTAGCCTACATACAATGAGGAACTTTGGAGCCGTCAGAGGCCGCTACGAGTTACCGGTCCCAGAACGTCATGAAATTTGACGTCACAGGGCAGAAATGCATGCCAAAACGTCGTCCATAATGACGTGGGCGCTGTGGCTCACGCACTTGACGCCAAATTTTGCGACGTTCTAGGACCGGTAACAGGCGGCCTCTTACGGCCACCGACGGCAGAAAAGTTCCCCATTATACATTTTGTGGCTGTGTTGAATTAGGGGACCGGGAACCCTTTGGGTTACAAATGTTTATATCTACAGAATGAGAACTTGCTGCGGTGCAAAAGGGTTAAAATAACAATTCTGCCAACGTGCAGCAACAACAATCCAACATCGTGTGCAGACAAAATAAGTTTTTTTCCTTGTCTTGGGGTGGTAAGTTTACAACCACCTGTGCTTGTGTTATTATTGGGTAGATTGGTGAATTAACGCTTACAAGACCTGTTCAGCAACCTTTGATGGTATCTGAAAGATGATCATTCAGTTTTGATTTATTTGAGAACAAACGTATCATAACTATTTACACACCAAACTTTGTGCACATACGACCAGTGTTTCTCCCAGAGGGGGGAGAGGGGGGGGGATGATCCCCTCCTCAAAAATTTCAAGGAGGGGATATCCCCCTCAAGTTTGTAGACTAACCTTTTTCAAACATCACTACTTTCACTTCTGTAGTGTTTTTCTTTAATTTCTTACATTTCAAATGCAATTTTCATGCAGAAGGAAGACTAATTTTGCATTTTGGAGTGTAAAAATGACTCTGGAAGCCATTTTTAACAACAAAAAAAAACCGAAACAAAAATTTTTGAAAAATTTTTTTTTTCAAAATTTTTTTTCTCCCCCCCTCCTTGAAAATCCTGGCGGAAACCCTGTACACCCTAAGATCAGATGATCTCGAAGACCAACTTTGATACGTTGCTATTGATGATATCAGGGGCGGATCCACGATTTTAGCAAAGAGGGGGCACACTGTGTTAGAAACGTTGAACTGCGGTAAATTACAATGATTTGCTCCAAATTTCAGAATTTCATGGTCGATTTTACAGATTTGTTGGCTAAAAGGAGGCGCGCCCCCCGGGGATATATTGTGTCGTATTTTAGAACATTCCTTAATGTTAAGGTCGACCTTAAGTCTATTGTAAAATCATCGAGAACAATAGATTTAAGGTGGACCTAATGTTAAGGAATGTTCTAAAATGCAGCCCATATTTAATTCCAATGGGGACTCTAGCCCACTGCCTCAATAGATGTCACTAGTGGTTAAAACTATTGAAATGAAACTGACATCCCGGTCCTGATCAATTTCCCACACAAAAGGCGTCCATTGTATAGAGGAATCCCACTGACGTCATCAAATCATGTGACTGGCCGTCAAAATGACGCAAACTGGTGTCAATAGGGTGCTACACGAGGATCGACATTACACCTGACGTGATAAGACAGCACACGAAATAATGTCATCGTGACATTCCTTCAGGAAACACCTGGTCAATTTGACGGCCAACGTGGCCTATGTGACGTCACCAGGGAAACCTCTATATAGGACCTGGTTTTGGTGTGCTGCCCTCTATCGTAGTTATGATCCCCATTGAATATGACAAGTATTTACGTGGTGGTGAGCACACAGTCCTTACCATTTCATTCTCAAACTTTGTAAGTTCATTCTCTTCGTACGAGACTTTCCATCATGTTGAAAATTGAGACTTAACCTTTAGTAATCTCAGCAAATCGTTTTAGGCGTCATTTATTGCGTCTTGGCGAAATGTTCTAAAATGCGTCGTACGCTCCGAGGTGTTTGGACCGACACCTAATACCACACCACAAATATTGACAGAGTTATGTTCCCCTAATGGAATTGCCATTTAATTCTGTAATCACCAGACTTGCCGTTGGCTGAATCCTGGCGGCGGTCACAACACAGCTGACAGCTTTGGAACCACGGTCAAGGGCGGATCCACACACTTGTTAGCCAACCTCACGCCCAGGTTGGCAACAAGCCAACTAATCCAACCACTGTATATTTTGTGGTTGGAAAGTATTAGGAACGAGGATGGTCAAGCCATTTTATCAATAGCGATTTACCCACTACTCGCATGTTGAACAAAAATAATGAAAATTTTCTAAAGCAGAGAAGGTTGGTGTACAGAAAGACTGATGTGGTATTTAGAAATGTTCAGGTTTATTGCAAATTTGCACGGAATTTGAAAAGCTAAACAGTTAAAAAGGTCTCTTATAACTCCAGTCAACAGCCAATTTAAGCCAGTTTCTAAGGTGTTATGACCAAAAGGGACCATGGCAAAGGGTCTGGAGTACTAAAAACCTAAAAAAAAATTTTTCTTCTTTTTTAGGGGCATGGCACTCTAGGGGATTAAAAGGGCACAATGGTGCCCCTTTTTTGTGGGCATGGCGCGGCGCCACTCTAAAATGGCCCAGATATAACACTGCTTACCACAGCGAAGTTCGTCAAGGGTTTGTGCGAGGGATGTCACAACCCTTGGTAGTCAAGATGAAGTGACTGATGAACAAGCTGACAACTAGAAGTTGAACCAATAACCTTTCTGTGGTGGCTGCATTTATTTAGAACTATTCATTGTGGATGTTCTTTATCAGGACATGTCGCAAATCTCAGCACAGAAATAGGAATCCTATGCAAAACATCTTGGCTCATTCTCGGCAATTTTTCACGAGAACAGCCATTTCATCAATGTCTGCATTGTGCAAGATCCTCTTTTTCTCGTCGCAGAGAGAATAGAATCCGTATCGCAGAGATGAAGTATGTCCTATCGCCAATGTCCAGGTTTTGCAGCTTCACGTGACAATATGGTGAAAAACGGTGGATTATGGCGAAAAGATGCGGGAATTATTGTCCGGGCGAATGTTGCTGTAAGCCAGTAGCACACTAGGTGATATCGCAAGCGATCTACTTGTTGAAGCAATGGCTGGTATTCATAAAAACTAGCAAATGCTTTTACTTCAGGTTTTGTATACATTTACATTGGACCTTGCTGTACAAATCTTAAGTATGTAAAAGCATTTGCTAACTTTTATAAATACCGGCCAATGGATGTTATAGCCTAGTGGTTATCACGTCCGCTCAGCAAGCAGCAGGTCCCGGGTTCGAATCTAGCCTAGGCCATATGGGATTTCATTCCTGGCTCTTATAAGAATTGGCTTGTGTTTGAAGCCCAACCTGTGCAACGTGCTGTGAAATATAAGTCTGACTTAAGCCACACTTATGTCGGGATCGACCGGCTTATGTCGGGATCGACCCAACTCTGGCTTAAGCCAAGGCTGAACAACGGGCATATGCTGCGCAAGGTTTTATGAAGATAACCCTCCACAGCCAGCTGGTTGAGCCGCACCATAGTACAAATGTAGCTCCAGGGGGTTCAAAGCAACTTAATCAAGAATCGAAACCACAGCCTGGTGGACATGAGTTGGATGGCCTTCTGTAACTTCTCCATCATTCTCCGTCCATCCTCCCAACCAGAGGTGTACCTCACTCCTCATCATCCACACACACTCGAGTGTATGAAGAGGCGCGCGACCAAAGCCCTGCTATGGGAGGATGGCTCCCCTGCGGCTTACAATCAATCAAAAGCCATCAATAGACCAAACTTCAAAGAAATAATCTTGGACTCTCAGATACAGGATAATTGACTCAGAATGAGTTTGAAAGAAGCCTTCAAGCGCCACACTCACCATTCAGGAAGGGTACATCATTCATTCCATCCACTACCATACATGCCATATATGTCTTCCTTTTCTCAGAAATATACAGTACGTTGCACAATACAGTAACAGTACGTCCCATCCGCGTTGTGCACCATCTGCGTACCACATGCAGCATCTTACGCATACTGTACTCGTATCTTCCGCGGACATCGCGCGCCGTCATGGAAGGCACGCAATGAAGACGTAACGTCATTCCCCTGTGGTGCGTTGACGTGACACAGAAAAGACGCGTGACGTGCCCATACCATACGCAGTGAACTGAACCATACTTTCCACGTGACGTACGCGGAAGTGAAGCGTACTTTCCGCGTGATGTATGCGGAAGGTATGCGGATAAAGGTAGGTCAATTGTGCAACGTACTGTACATGTACATGTCAGATAGTAAACATAAAGTCATCTCCAAATCGCGCAAATTTTCGACCCCAAGCGCGGTCTTCCTCAGGCACTTTCTAGTTGAGATCAACACTTTAGTTTCTGGACCTGAATGCAGATTTCACTTCTATGAACACAGCAGTGCATGTACCAAACAATAGACAAATCCCAAATTCGCTGATCTGCGCACTTCCGCCGAAATCGTAAACACAACCTCGACCTGAAACCAGCTGACGTGACGCAATCCATGATTCAGCAATGGTTGACTCGGACGCAATGTCGTCGAACTCACTGTCGTCACATGGTCGTGGGGTTCTCTGCGTCACGTCATTCATGTCATTCAGTGTCAGACCGAGGTTCTGTTTTCGATTTCGGCCAAAGTGCGCAGATCTTTGTCGTTTACATGAATTTGGGATTTGGGCGGCCATTTTCCTCGAAAATACGATATTTCAAGATGCTTCCGAGTGATATTCAGTACTGATTATTTCAGTATCGTCCTGCATAAAATGTCAGTGCTGAGCGGGTGCTGAGAAAAGTCAATCTCAGATTAAAGACATAGCATCCAATAAGTACCGAGATGTAGGTGTGTGTTTGATGTCATGAAAGCCGTATACAGTGGAACCTCTCTATTAAGGACACCTTTGGGCCTGACAAATGCTGTCCTGAATTGAGACGTGTCCTGATTACAGAGGTCAAAATGAATAGAAATGGTCAATTTGGGACTGAATTTTGGTGTCCTTAATAGCGAGGTGTCCTCCTGGCAGAGGTGTCTGCTAAGGGAGGTTCCACTGCAGTGGAACCTTTCTATTAAGGACACCTACGGGCTGGTCGATGCTGTCCTTAATTGAGAGGTGTCCTGATTACAGAGGTCAAAATGAACAGAAATGACCAGTTTGGGACGGAACTTTGGTGTCCTTAATAGAGAGGTGTCCTCAGGGTTATATCTAGGATTTCAGAAGGGCACGGTGCAAACTTTGTGAAAAGGGCACTTCAAACTTGAAAAGGGCACTTTTCATTCATGACATTTCTCTTAACAGAATTTGAGAAGCTTGTCAGTTAAAAAGGTCCCTATAACTCCAGTCAGCAGCTAATTTAAGTCAGTTTGGTGATATGACAAAAAGGGACCATGACAAAGGGTTTGGGGGTCCTGGGACCTAAAAAATTTTTTATGGGTGCTGTGCCCAGGGGGTTAAAAAGGGCACAGCATTGGCCTGGCGCAGCGCCTCGCTAAAATGGCCTAGATATAACCCTGATCCTACCGGCAGAGGTGTCCGCTAAGTGAGGTTCCACAGTACATATTATACATCCTTTGAATTTCTTTATATTTCGTTGGGAAGATACTTCAAAATCATATGCGTCTTTGATGTATATAATGATAAGGTCAACTTCCCTCGATGTTTCGAAATCCCCCAAGAAAATCATTCTTTCTGAGATAAAAACAAAGATTTCGTTGAATGTACGCATTCCAAAAATACCGTACTCCGTCTAAAAAAGTCATCATGAGTCACAGCCATATCTTAGATGGTGATATAGCGTCGTTCGTAGGGTTTCGCAAGAAAAAAACGGCGTGAGAAAGCCGTACTTGTTGTGTAGCCTAATACAAGAAGATACCGTTAATCATGTTGAGATCTTTAAAGTGCCACTGTATGCATGAGGTATGTCGCAGTACCCCCTGGTGGCTGAATGAGGAACCAATGTGATAAGACTGGTGTCTTATCCATAGTAGTCATGAGTAAGGGCGGACTTCCACCTGAAAGTTTTCTGTCGCAATTTTGCTTTTGTAAACTTATAGAAAATTGTCAGATACTCTGTTGCATGATCAATTTCTGTAGCGTGGAAGAGGCCTTTATAGATTGTGTCGGCCAGTTATTTTTGTGTCCGACAGTTATTGCTTGGAATAGCACATGTTCTATTCCTCGCCAGAAATGTCTGCAATCTTTTCGAACAATACGCGGCAGTCCTCAACAATAGACACACGAGCAAATTTTGGACCACCTGCAACAGAATGTCTGACAATTTTCCATAGGTTTCCATAAGAAAAATTGCGACAGAAAACTTTCAGGTGGAAGGCCGCCTTAACACTTTTAGGCTAGACTGATACTATGTCGAAACCTTAGCTGACAAAAATGGCCACCATCCTTTTCATCACTTGAGAAGTTCAAGTGCTGTCATGGCTCTTCATCAAGTACAATGTAAGGTACCATGCTTTAACTCATTCTTTTATGTGGCAACAGTCTCAATCATTCCTGGCTCTTCAGTCGCATGTGACAGTAAACCTTGTGCGTTTGCAAGGGCAAGTAAATGACTCCATCCAAGTGAGGAACATGAGTAGCTTGAGATGGCCTCTTCCGGGCCAGGAATGCCTTGACTTCGACCCTGATGGAAAAAGGAACATGGGCCAATAAGCCGTGGTGCCTTATATCTTGTGCCTTTGCAAGGGCAAGTAAAAGACCCCATCCTAGTGAGGAACATGAGTAGCTTGAGATGGCCTCTTCTGTACTCACAAAGGCCAATAATGCCCTGACTTCGGCGCTGATGCAAAAATCTAAAATACCAAATTCTATTCCCTGCAGGGCGAAACCAGCCCCAGGGGAAAACGTACCATAGGCGTTACCCAGTGTGCAACCCACGAGGCGTTACTTAGTGTGCAAGACCACTCTTGATTCCATGATAGAACGAGAATTTATTGCCACTTTCTAGTGGCAAAGTGAAGAGCGCTGACAGTGGAGTGTTAGGTCGCTAGGCGGCAGGTCCCGGGTTCCCGGCTCTTCACGTCCGTCGCATGGGACAGTAAGCCGCGGTGCCTTGTACCTTGTGCCTTTGCAAGGGCAAGTAAAAGACCCCATCCAAGTGAGGAACATGAGTAGCTTGAGATGGCCTCTTCCGTACTTACTAGGGCCAATAATGGTAGGGTTTGGGCACGACAGAAAAATCTGATACAAATCTTATGCTGTGAGGAACATGAGTAGCTTGAGATGGCCACCTCCATACTTACCAGGGCCCTATAAATGCCATGGTTTCGGCCCTGATGGAAAAATCTAAAATAACAAATTCTATTCCCCGTAGGGCGAAACCACCCCACTGGAAAAACGTACCGTATCAGTTCCACTAGGCGTTACCCAGTCTGCGAGACCACTCATGGTTTCACGATAGAGTCGTAGAAGATAAGCGTCAGTTCTAAATCAAATTTATGACTGACGTTTCTCTCAGGCTCTGGTCGTGTGGGTAGAAAACCTGAGATAGGACAGCGATTAAGTCGCCAGGTAGATTCCCCCGACGCCGGGGAGGGTATTGATCACGGCTCTGGGGGCCTATCGATCTTTCTCAAGATAAAAGGGGGCAACACGAGGTCACCTTTTGATAAAATCTTCTGAAAGCTACCCGGGTTTGGCCGTCTTTGGCTGAACTTAACCCCTTAGAAACGGCAGAATGATACCACAATGCTGTCAGAGTGGCCCAGTGGAAACATCGGCACCTGTCACCTCTGAAGTTCTGGGTTTGATTCCCTGTTTGGACTCACTAGGCTATTCATGCAATAGAGAGGGGCGACTCTGACAGTGCAATGTTTTCTCCGGGAACTCTGGTTTCCTCCTGCATCATTAAATTCTCCCAAATATTGTCTATAGAGCTAATAATGGCTGATATTTATAAAAGCTAGCAAATGCTCAGGTCTTGGAGTAAGAGGCGAGCGATTGCTCGCGCCCGCCATCACCCGCGTAAAATGAAATTTAGGCGTGCTAAAAGCCGCCTGCCTCAATAGAAAATACATTGAAAAAATCGCCCGCCTCGCCAAGCTCGTCTCACATCTGAAGCACCGTCTGCTGGCAATGTTGGAAGCTCCAGGAACCAGAATCCAGTATCGCTCATGCCGATTGGTCAGTTCTCGTCAACTGCTCGTCCACAGCCAATCATATTGCAGCTTTCATATGATGTTCGGTCTGCTGTTATTGTCATTCAAAATCGCTGACACCGTCAACAGCTCGCCGAGCACAATTTCTTTTGACTTAGGTGGGCTGTTTTCCACCCACCTGCAATAGGGAACCCCGATCACGCAGACCACGCGAGAATATACGCGTGGTTTTGAACTGATAGTACACCAATGCCACCTATTATTCATGACGATTCAAGGTGTGATTGGCCGTGCTTGGTGAACCGCATCTCTCGAACAATGGGCCTAGGTCAACGCTAGGTGTCTCGTCTGCTCTATCAGTAGTCATCACACGTGACCAATTGGCGCTCCCCATTATCTTTACTCCAAGGCCTGCTTTTACTTCAGGTTTTGTAATACATTTGAGCTAAAATCCATAGGTTGTCAGTTGCTAGCGCCACCTGTGATGAAGTGACCGCACTGACATCAGCCTAAAAGCTAGCTGCCCAAAGGGTCCCTTTAAAATGAAGGTAGGCCTGTACCTCCTGCCACGTGCATCAGGAAAACAAAGTCTTCACTTCAGTTCTCGTGTATTGTTGCCGCTTTCTTGACTCAAAGTGCTCGTGTATTGTTGCCGCTTTCTTGACTCAAAGTGCTCGTGCATTGTTGCCGCTTTCTTGACTCAAAGTGCTCGTGTATTGTTGCCGCTTTCTTAACTCAAAGTGCTAATACCTCTGTTGCAAACATTGAGGTGCAGACAGGTTAAAAAATGAAAAAGCCAAGAAGAATAAACGAGCCAAATTCACTCGAAAGATCATCCACTTGTGAGATTTCTCATTAACTTTATCGCAGCGATTTACGTCTCACCGAGACGAGGCATAACATAAAAACACAACTCAAAATCTGATCTATCATCACGAAACGAAAATATCCGTAGGCCATCAACTGATCCTTTGACGATGTCGAGAAAAAGCCGACTGCTGAGCTGGAAAATTGCGATAAACCTTTCATTTCTTTGGCTGAATTTTCATGAAATTTTAGATTCACTGTTTTGTTATCGCACTCGGGTTGTACAGTCATTTGCAAAAGTTTTAGACCACTTGTAAATTTTGGTTTTATTGTCAGTGCCCTGCTTTACATTATGTCATTGAATTATTACATAACATATTTTGGGAGGTGATCCATTACATGTACATCAGAGTTGAGTACATCTTCGATAATCGAAGGCCGATCTGCTCACCACTGCGTTACATCGCACATCACCCTTTGAGAAATTGACCGGTCCGCGGCGAATCCGCTGCCTCTCGAAGAGAAGGCCAATCAGAACCGGTGTTGTAAAATTTGAATCGTGGTACAAATAGTGGTAGCCGAAGTCCCAATATAAAGTGCAATATGATTGGTCGACCAGTAAAGTTGGCATCGTGCCAAGATACGCCGCGGACCGGTCTATTTCTCGAAGGGTGATGTGCGATGTAACGCAGTGGTGAGCAGATCGGCCTTCGATTATCAAAGATGAGTAGAGTGATGAGTCTACATGTATTTGAGTACGGGATTTTGCTCAGGCAAGTCTTGTAGGGCAACTTATATGTAGAGCGGAAAATGCCAATCTGAGTCAGGTTCAAAGGCCACAAATAGTTAAGCAGGCCTCGCACGAGGGCGGTTCTGACAGTGGTTCAGCACGGTTTTGAACCGTGCTGAACCTCAATGACACTGCCTAGACACCGTGAGGGTGTTCACCATTGACCGCCACCTCGTTTTTGGAACCGGCGGATTTTCAGAATGTTTGAAATTTTCACAGCAGTTAGGCCTAATTCTCAAAATCGGGAATCACCGACTTGCCACCTTGTTGTCACCTTTCACAACCCTTCAGAACCGCTGAAAAAATGGCTACCATGTTATTGCCCCCAACACCTTGTGGCCACCTCGCAATATCCCCTAGACTGCATATGTACCGTACATGACCGTGTTAACACCGTACATCGCCCTTCTAACACCATGTTTGACCGCAGTTGTGCCGCATGTCTACGCTGATGACAACTGCATCAGCACCTTATCCACACCGTGTTTTCACCTACTTGTGCGAAACCAAACTGCCATCATTTTGGGCGGTTCCGTCCCCTTGTGAGGCCTGCTTTACCCTGCATCAAGAGGGCTACTGTAAACCGTGATATTTTCGCGACGCTAAATGTTCGCGATTTTGGGGGTCTAAGAATTCGCGAAGAATAAGTTTTCGCGATTGGAACCCTCAGCTTCAACAGAATAATAAGAATAATAATTTTCGCGCGATTTATGTTCTCGTGTTGACCCTCGAGCGTGAAAATCGCGAAAAAAAAATGCACACAAAAATTTCACGGTTTACAGTATTCAGAACAGCAGATCAATAAAATGATGTCTTGCTGTATCCTCCTGCTGATTCGATGGGGCACAGACAGAAAAACCAACAAAATTGACAAGTGGTATTAAACTTTTGCAAATGACTGTACACGTATACTCGAGCAGACGATATCTTCCGAATAATATTCTTCAAATGACTGAGTCCTGGGGATGTTTTCAAGGAAGATCATTATTTCAAACCATCTTTTTCGCATGCTAGGGAATATTTTTTTATACACATTTTCGTTTCTGTTGAATAAGAAACAGAAATAAACGACATATTCATCTTGAACGAGATCAAAATGTCAAATGTAGAATATTTCTAATAAATTTTCCTTCAAAACATATCATATGCTTGAGCAGAGATGCTCACAGATGAAAATCGTACAAATCTGTTGAGATTGGCTCAGGTGTGATGGATGAATAATTTGAAATTCTTTATTTTATTATTGTAATGAATCAAAGCTGAGATTTCAGTTCAAAAAGCAATGGCTGTAGTTTTGTATTTGTATTAGATTTTCCATCAGGGCTGAAGCTAAAGCATTATTTGCCCTGGTAAGTATGGAAGAGGCCATCTCAAGCTACTCATGTTCCTCACTTGTTCCTTAACTCTCCCCTGCGATGATCTGAAGAGCCAGGGATGATTAATTTACCACGTGGTCCAGAATTTGAACTCGCAACCTGCTGCTTGCTTGGCAGACGTGATAACCACTAGGCTCCTCAGGACACCATGATCTCATGCTGCACACATCTCCACACAGCGGTGGCGTGGATATAAACTGTCATGTTCAACTGGATATAAACTGTCATGTTCAACCTAAAGCCTAAGGTCACATATCCACCGGGCCCCGTACGATTTTCCCCACCTGGCGTGGATTTCAGAGACCATATGGGTCCATTACGATTTTCATGTCTGCGGAGTGTGTGGTCACATATTCTACGGCGCCCGGTGAAAATTCGTGGAGAGTAATCGCAAGACGCCAGTCAACAATCCGTAAAGGTGCCGGCCGGATGCCGTGTGGTAAGCTTCCGGGCTCCGTCCGATGAACAGATGCACCGCAAGGCGTCCGGTTGGGGCCCTGAGAACTGCAAGGCGTCCGTCAAACTTTTTTCACGAGAACTGGCAGAAAAAAATCGTGCAAAGCCCGCACGGTCACCGGCAGGAGCCCGCACAGGACCCGTAGGGGACACTGGGGCCTTCTACGGGCTTTCTACGGCCTACCGGTCAGATGAAACCGCTGGGAGAATTGGGAGCAGCCAGCTAATCAATGCAGCGCCCGTACGGCTGGTGAAAAATGACCCGGTGCCCATGGCAACCATGAGGGAACCGGCCGGGCCCCATACGAAATTGGCCAAAATGTCTGTTTTTACTCGCCGTACGGATATGTGACCTAGGCATAAGGAAGTCAATCTTAATTCTCGTGTAATTCGCCGACTGCCACAATCATCTGTCGATACATCACCAAAGCCTGTCATTCCGGCCGCACGAGTCTCAATCGTCCAAGTGGCAGCTAATCCGTTCTGACCAAAGCTTTTGTTGTTAGTCCATTAGGATAATGAAAGAGCCGTCATAACACCAGATATCAGTCCTGTACGGAAATGACTTTGGTCAGATTGGCTGTGGTCTTGATTTGTTTGCTTGGAGTCTACCACAAGGGACATGGTCACATATTTTACATGTCTTAGATATTACCAATCGAGGATCTCTTCATGAAATTGGGTACACTCGGCCCCAGTGTGTATCCGACGTCCCGGTCTCCTACACACTGGCACTTTTGGGGCTCAAAAGCCGGTAACACCACTAGATGGCACTCCACTGGGCTCCAGCCAATCACCACGCTTTCTCACTCATAATTCCCGCGGAAATTACTTCCAGGAAAAACCCAACCTCGTCCCCAGGGGTATAGTTCGCTCAGACAACCGTGGACCACTCGCCATATTATCAACCTGGGAACGAGGTTAAGAAAACCGAAGGACCCGTGCTGCCATCACGCGGTCGTCACGACTATTAATCTCTAAAAGAGCCAGACGCGGAGTGTGATTTACCGAAGGGGTGAGCCCGTAGCGTCTGGCCAAGCGAGACTAGAAATTGGGGTATGCATTGATTGGGTTACCATCCCTTCTTACTGTGGCTGTCACACTGTTTGTCAGTAAGGAGACTCAGGGTTTCCGCCAGAAAAAAAAATAAGGGTACGGACCCAAAAAAAATTTTTTGAAAAACATTTTTTTTGAAAAAAAAATTTTTTTGACATTTTTTAACAGGTTAAACGATGTTTGGTGCCATTTTAGGCGTATTTTGAAGCATAAAATCCCCGCGCCGGTCATGACGATTGTTTGATTTCGTCCGGCATGTCATAGAAAAATGGTTACCCAACATTTTTGAGGGTACGGATCCGTACCCTGGAAAAATTTAAGGGTATGGAATTTTACCCATTTTACCCTCTGGCGGAAACCCTGAGACTAGATAGCGCAATGGTTACCACATCTGCTATCAAGCACAGGTCCCAGATTAAAATCCCGGGCCATAAAGGATTAATCATCCCTACCTGTTCAATATGTCGCATGGGACAGTGAATACCATGTACCTTTGCAAGGACAAGTAAAAGACCCCATCCAAGTGAGGAACATGAGTAGCTTGAGACGGCCTCTTCCGTACTTACCAGGGCCAATAATAGGGAGGTTGAGATCCGTATACGTATGAGGTTCCGTTATAAGTCACTGATCTCAACCTCCCTATTGCTGTGGCTACGGCCGTGACAGAAAAATCTAATACAACACTGTACATGTTTGACATTACTGTCCAGATTCTGTTTTTGTCCTGAGGCTTTTCTGGCTTAACCATTTCAGCCAGATGATTTCCCCGGAGTAGAATGTGCTTTCTCTGAAGCGCCAGACTAATTCTAGAGCTTAAAGGAGCACGGTATTGGATCTCAAATGCGTTATTTGACAGCCGACGTAGAGGGAGCCACCTAGCGGCAGTAACATGAACTACAAAAATGCATTACAAAATGCACGGAGGAAATCGGGTCAACTCGCCAATACGTCGTTGGTCCCTGGGTTGGAGAGTGGCACAGTGGCGCCGGCTGTCGAGAAAAAGTGGCAATACCGTGCTCCTTTAACATGTCGGGGGAATCTACCCCAACATCTGCCAATCAAATTGGATAAAGTCAACACAACCCCATGACACCCTGGCCTCCACACGGGATGATCATTATCGTATAAATCTGTCCATTGTGCGGAGACATGATTTGCCAATCTTAGAACCCCTCGTTTCTAATTGGGGAAATTGTATTCATTGTCGTTCGCAGCCACAGGTGGTTTGGTGTGATTGGATAGTGCTCTCGAGCCGACGTCAGGTGATTTCATTGGGTTGAGTTCCTATGTGAGCTGCCCTGTGGACTGACACATCTTGCCTCTCTCAGTCGGGGTTGATCTCTCTCAGTCGGGGTTGATCTCTCTCAGTCGGGGTTGATCTCTCTCAGTCGGGGTTGATCTCTGTCAGTCGAGGTTGATCTCTCTCAGTCGGGGTTGATCTCTCTCAGTCAGGGTTGTCAGGTAGACCGAACACTGTCCTGATTAAAAATACTAGGACAGACACAAGCAAATACATAAAACCATCATGGCGCCCGCTGGTCTAATAGCTCGGCGTTGGTATGTCAGTATGTGATGTTCTATAAACAGATACTTACCAGAGCCAATAATGCTATGGCCCCGGCCCTGATGGAAAAATCTAATACAAACATAAATACAGAGGAGCCATGACCCAAAGAACTGCGCTTTCCTCTCATACCCTCTAATCTTGCCCAGGGCGTATTCGAATGCTCGTTCTTGACCACACTCATGCTGACCCAGTTCATGTAGTTGCTGACTCGACTCGAGAACGGCAGTCTTGAACGCCGAGAACGCAGCCCGAGTCGGGCCAAGAACATGTTCTTCTCAACCCTCCGCTGAAAAGAACACATTCTTGACCCGACACGGGTTGCATTCTCGGTGTTCGAGACTGCCATTCTCGAGTTGAGTCAGCAACTACATGAACTGGGTCAGCACGAGTGTGGTCAAGAACAAGGATTCGAATTACCCCCATGAGTACACCACTTTCTTCTCAAGCACTAAACCTGGGAACTGGCCCCACAAACTCAAGAACACTGGAGTTAAAGATGAGATGCACCACTCTCATTGACGTGGCCCAAAGAACCGCACTTTCCTCTCAACCTCTCAAAAACTCCTTCCCCAAGCCGGATCTGTAACCCACTCCACTACACAACTCCATCAATCCTTCGAAAGGTCAAATACTTCTGGTGCGCACTCGGAGCTCCGGCAGTGATTGTTTACGGATTAGCACTTGAGCTGACCAGAAGGAAATGGATTGGATTGCCGATATCAAGATGTCGATGGGTGGGTCTATAACATCGTGGTGCGTAATCCTCTACCGGGAAAACTTGTGATGTTTAAGGTTAAAGGTCACTTTGTGTGGAATGGGAGCTCGTTGCAAGAGGGTGGACTTTTCTGAGCTGTCGTTACTGGATGTAGGCTACTATAGTACGTTTAAATCATCTGGAGCTCGATGGAAGGACCTTTGGTTGTCAGGCAGACCTTGGTATATAGTGAAGTTTGGCTATTGAAATGCGTTTTATTGACGTGACGCTTCCGGCCAATCCCATGCCTATGCCTGTGTTCAATTTCGAATCAAGGCCTGGTTGCACGTTCTATTTCGAACGAAGGTTCAGCTGGTTAGAAAACATTGTGTGTTGGACCGTTTAGAGTAAACCCTAGGTCCATTGTTGTCCGGTTACTAGGGGTTTGATTGACATATGCCCATCGAGCTCCAGATGACTTAAACAGACTATAATAGTCTTCTTGGGAGGAGCCTTAGCCAAGTGGTTATCACGTCCGCTTAGCAAGCGGCAGGCCCCGAGTTCCCCGGCCATATGAGATTCATCAACCCTGGCTCTTCAGTCTGCTGCATGGGACAGTAAGCTGTGGTGCCTTGAAGGCTTGAGGCGTACTAACAGTCTAGTGGTTATCACGTCCGCTTAGCAAGCGGCAAGTCCCGTGTACAAATCCCTGGCCATATGAGATTAATCATCCCTGGCTCTTCAGTCTGCCACAGGGGACATTAAGCCATGGTGCCTTGTACCTTGTGTCTTTGCAAGGGCAAGTAAAAGGCTCCATCCAAGTGATGAACATGAGTATCTTGATATGGCCTCTTCCGTACTTACCAGGACCAGTAATGCTATGGCTTCACCCTGACGGAAACATACAAATACAAATACAAATTAGCCGAGGAGCGGTCGCTCTCTCATTGTCTGAGCCGGTGGCTGAGTGGAGTGGTAGCGCGCTTGACTAACAAACTGTGCAATGGGTCGGCGCGAGTTCGACTCTGGGCGAAGGCATATACAAAAAATTGTGAAGCAAAAATATTAATTGAGGGTCCGTCGGACGGGACTAAAAGCCGTGGTCTCTTGTACCCGAGTGTCTATGCCAGGGCAAGTAAAAGACCCCACACAGGTGGACAGTAGCCTGTCATGGACTCCATACCTCCGGCAAAAACCCAACAGGGTTACCACGCCAGTATGATATGATAAAAAAGCCTGGGCATCTGATTATAGAGTTTTAGATTGACATCCAACTATCAAACCACTGTGGGACTTGCCTTGCCATAAGTCGATGCTGCCCTGTCCTTTCACCGTGATGTGGAAGTTGAGGATACCAGCGATCAGAGAGCTTTGTGGATAAGCAGATTCCTTTTCAGGTTGATAGTGAAAAATACGTTTCCCTGGGAATGGACAATATTTGATACACTCAGTATGTTACAACAGCTTTGTGAATAAAGTCCCAGGTGTTCAGAATGAAAAAAGTTTCATGGAGAAAATGCTGTAACTATTCTATTGAAGATGGGGATTTGGCCTCATAGTGGTGAAGGCGTGCTGCCCCTTAGTGCTGGTGATTGACGCCTAAAGCTGCGTTTACCAGACATCTGGAATGCGGTATAGGGATACGGAATCCCCGGCGGAACGATATGCTGTATACGAAAATGCATTGCATTTTCCGCTTCCGCGTTCCGCAATCCGCATTCCGCGTGTCAGCTAAACGTAGCTTAATTCGAGGGTCCGTGGGTTCGAATCTGGTAGGAAGCGATGTCTTTCACTTTAGAAACCCGTTACTATTTCATATTCTGTTTACCTGTTATTGTCTTTCATTACACCCAAGATCGGGATCAAAGCGGACGTCTCGGAATGCTAAATTGCCTGACTGAGATTGCGTGGGCACGAGCTGCAAGACTCAATGGATTTGAAGGGTAGGGGGTGGGGCGATAAATTTCTCAGCGTAGGAAATCGGGTGGTTTGATACTTCAAAGGAAAAGTTAATGTTACTCGCTTTGAGTTACAATGGCTGGCATTAAAGTGTGGCAACATACTACAGGCACTACATGTGTAGGTGGCTAACAGGATTTGTTTACATGTTTTTTTTACGTGTTTGTACATGTATGTATGAATAGATGTTTAGTGCCCCTAGTCTGCAAAATGTTTGACTAACAAGTCATATCAACAGTTCCCAGATTAAGGTTATGGTATGTTCAGTGGATATCAAATGCGTTATTTGACTGCCGACATAGAGGGAACCACCTAGCGGCAGTAAGACAAACTACAAAAATGCATTACAGAATGTATATAGTAAATTGGCTCAATGCGCCGACAACGTAGTTAGTCCCTGCCTGGGTTGGAGAGTGGCGCCAGCTGTCGAGAAAAAGTGGCAATACCGTGGTCTTTTAAGGACACCTTCGGGACTGTTAGATGCTGTCCTGAATTGAGAGGTGTCCTTATTACAGAGGTCAAAATGAATAGAAATGACCAGTTTGGGGCTGAATTTTGGTGTCCTTAATAGAGAGGTGTCCTCCTGGCAGAGGTGTCCGCTAAGGGAGGTTCTACTTTGTGTTGGAGGAAACCAAGGAAAATGAGGTTGAGGAGCGGTCACCCTCCCTACCATAAAAAATCCTGGGGATCTGGTCAACCACAACCTCGGTCTGAAACTGAATGATGTAACGCAGATAACCCCACGACAGTGACGTCGAAGACATTGCGTCAGACTCGACTATTGCTGAATCATGGATGGCGTCATGTCACTTGGTTTCAGATTGAGGTTCTGGTTGAGATTTTGGCAGTTAAGTGCGCAGATCTGTGAATTCGAGAATCGTCTGTGCAGTGAAATGCTGAAGTACAACCACCCTCAGGGGCTGTCACTTTCACATGTGGTACTACACTATAATTAGGTTAACGATGTCAGTAAATGTGGTTATAGCAACTAATTGAATAAAATGGGAAGGAAAAGGTGTCTTATCAGTGAACCATAAGAAGATACCATCTACGGCTCCATGACAATCAAGCGCCATCCCAAAGCTCACTCACTCATACGCTGATGATGGGGTGGAGCAAGTTGTCTCTCATCCTCCAACTAAACTGCTCAAGCCATGAAGACCTCGACAGGTACAACAGGTGCCAGTGCCCTCCACCAGTGTGCCCACTACGTAACGAGCATCAGAAAACCGTAGCTTCAGGTCTGCTCCCGAGGATAACGAAAAAAACCTCATCCCTCTCGCAGACGTGCTACATGTCATCATGCGATCATGTCTGGAATTGTTGCGGATCAAAAGTTACAAAATATTTTAATTTGTAACGTCTAGAGATCATCCGTGACTCCAGATCATCTGTATGACTGCAGTGACACCTGACTCTAGATCGTCCGATGACCAGAGAATATGACTACAATAACCTTAGTCTCGTGCCACCAGACTTGCAATTTCCAATAAATTTCCAATTTTAGAGTCTGGTCCGTATGGTTACTTTGACTTGTAGTGTTGTAAAACCATCATGGCGGACAATCTACCTACAACTGATGACGTAGAACACAACTACACTGCACTTGATGCATGCATGCATAATACATTGGTAGTGACTAGCCAATCAGCGAAGCTGACCTCATTTCGAATCATCGAAATGAGGTCACTACAATGAGAATTGCATTCCGTGCCTGACCCTCGGTCTAACGACCTCGGAGTATGACCGAGGGGCTGGTTGCGCGAGACTACAATAAGGCCAGACTTTTTTTATTTTTAGGATTACGGATTTTCTTCTTGTTCAGGAAATGTCGGAGGATGGAATAAAAATAAAAATAAAAATTGCAGGAAGAACAATTTTTATTTTTTTTTGTCGGGGAATAGGTTTCAATTCCTTGCAGACTATGTCGGAGGATGAATAAAAATAAAATTTGCAAGCTGAGGACTCGGACAGGTCTGTTCAAAGCCACTGAAAACGTTTTTTTAAACAATCCCATGCCATCGCACATGGCCGGCCGCGGCAGGAGGCAGGAGAGAGACCTTTGAAACAACGTACACTAGGTAAATTTTATGGTTTTATTTTTTCCGCCCCAGTAACCACGATGAAGCTCAAGTTCGGAGGGAAAATAAAAATAAAAATAGCTGAATATCTGAATTTTATTTTTTTTCTGTTTTGGCCAAAACAAACGTCGGCGGATCCGTAATCCGAAAAATAAAAAAAGTCTGGCCTAACCTTCTTTATTTTGTAACGTCTTCATTCAGGGATACAACCGCCCATAAGGCCACGNAGGCCACGGTTATTATATTCTTTGGTTTACGGGCACAAAGATTTTGAGCCCAGGTACGGAGGACGGAATAAAAATAAAAAAAAACTTTGGTTCAGTTCAGTTTTTTCATTTTCACCTTTTGAATGACAAGTAAGACAACTCGGAGGAAATAAAAAACCAACAAATTCTTGACAAATGCCTCTTTTCTGCTTCTTTCCGCCGTCGCTGCCAGGAAATAGGCGTACGTCAGTTGGTTTTATTTATTTTAGCAGTCGTGACAGCTGAAATCAAGGTCGGCGGGAATAAAAACAACTCCATTTATTTGTTTTTTTCTTAGAAGACTTCATTTGAAGTTCGGAGGCAATAAAAGTAACTGATTTTCCCAATTTTATTTTTTTTTCGGAATGGCATTTTGCCACGTCGGCGGGCCCGTAAACCAAAGAATAAAAAAAGTGTGGCCTAATATACCCGCCTGTAGCCTGTAGCACTAAACAAAGGGTTAATAATTTCATTCATGATAGTTAGGTATATGAGATACAGTTACTGGTTCTGAGCTCAGTGATCAATGTCGTACAATGACCGTCAACGTATTGATTTGTTATTTGAGGTGATAGGTTATAGCGGTACTGATACTCTAGTGATATTGATATTAGCATCGCGGTGTGCTTTGTGTGATCATTGCCAGGAAATGAGTCGCGGCTTCATCAGGCTTCCAAGGAATGTTTTTCAGCCGAGATCTCTGGGGCAGCTGGCTGAAGCAAAAGTGTACTTCTGTTGCAATCTGAAGAGGTCGCCACCATCGTTCCTCGGCTAAGAGCTCTGAAAATGGCTAAACCCAGCACAAGATTCTTGTGCTCATCAATTTTACCAATTATTTTGATGAAGTAATCGTACCAAAAATTACAATTTGTTCCAGTATGGGTAAAAATACTACTATTTTAACATTCCGTGGGTATTCAGTGTTTTATTAAGGAACAAAGTACAAACTCTTTTAAATCCCTATGCAATATGCTTGTGCAACGGTCATAAATTCATCCGCCTTGAACAGTGCATTGCACTGTGCGAAAGTAGTACCGGTCTGGGCATTTCCAGATTTTAATGTGGCAACGTTGAACTCTGGGTACGAGATTGCTTCTGTTGCAGAAGTTCAGAGTAAAGCGTGAGGCATCGCTCACCGTATGAAACTTTCTTTGTGAACACCTTCCCCAAAATTCTCTGTCACTAAGCAACATTGTAAAGGTGCGAAAATATTTAGGATCTTTGGCCGTATTTGATTTTTCCATTAGGGCCGAAGCCATAGCATTATTGACCCTGGTAAGTATGGAAGAGGCCATCTCAAGCTACTCATGTTCCTCACTTGGATTCTTTTACTTATCCTTGCAAAGGAACAAGTACAAGGCACCATGGTTGGCTGTCTCTCGCGACGGACTGAAGAGCCAGGGATGATTATAACCCGGGACCTGCCATTTGCTAAGCAGATGTGATAAACACTAGGCTGTCAAGGCTTCCCTCTTGAAGCAATAAGCCAGGGGCATTGCCAGTGGGTGTTCCCCCTAGACATCACCGAAAAATGTCACTGGAAACCCCTCATAGCCCAATGCCCCCAGCAAAACAAGGAAGCTACGCCCCTGCAAGTGATGGGAGGCCGCCAGGTGGTTTATCCCGACAGGTCGGTGCTGCGAGCGGTTGTACCAAAGCGACGTCATTGTGTTTGCGATTTTGGCGGAAGTGCGCAGATCTTTCTCGTTTACGTCATTGACGTCATTTTAGGTGTTGACGTTGCATCATGAAAAACAACCTGTACATTTTTCTACAGGAATAATGACACAAAAACGTTGCTTTTATGGCCATTGTATCTCTTTATTTTTAGAAAAAAAAGGAATGAGATTAAGAGAAAATTTCATCTGGTACACGACGATTTAAGTTTTACTGTCAGGCGACCAACACAAATGGTTTATTTTCACGCCAGAAATACATGTACATGTAAATGGAAATAGCGTTAGAAAAAACAGACTTTAGTACAACCACTCGCAGCCCCACGTCGTGACGTTAGTGTGCGGGTTCACCATTGGGAAATCTTGAAACCAATGGCAATAAAGAGCAGCAGCATTTTGGCCCTCAGGAGAAAATACAAACCATATTGCCTAAGTGGATTGTTCATCTTCTTCAAGTATACGGAACCTAGGCTTATTGAAATATGATTTAAAAAGACACGGCGTACATGGCGTAATGTAATAAAGCAGCTGTGATTGCCATGGAAACAACTTGACGTCACTCCTGTCAAAACGACACTGAAATCTCAAATTTGATTCAAAATTCCCCAAGTGACGGGCGTTTAAGTTCGTAACAAAATGTCAACGCAGAAATATTTCTCGATTTTATCATGATATTGTCAATTTGTATCAGGCTCCGTTGTTTGTGACAACATTCAGATGCATTTTTAGTTACGAAATCTGTCACTTTATTTTTATGATAGCTTCACTGAAAACTATCAGCAGGTTGTAGCTTGGGGGTGATAAATTCCACGTTTTTATTCCCAAGTTTGAAGAAGAGGTACATTTCGAATGAAGACGGCTGACGATTACTTCGTTTTACCGCAACGTTGTCCATGACTCTTACATCAGGTTGTAAACAGGTGGAGGACATGATTTGGGCCTAACCGTACCTTTTTCACAAAGTTCCACTGAACCTGCCAATCCTGATTTCACTGGTTTTGACAGACCGTCCTTACGGCTAATGCCCCCATCACACTGAGCTAGTTCTCAGTACGTTCTTGAAAATGTTGCCGAACGGGCTCAATCTGTGTGCGAATGGAGTGGACGAAGTGGCAACTTTTTACAAACTTCATGGACGGGCTCGGACGGGAAGGGTGCTCCAGCACTTTGACACATTATTTGGCCAACGTTACACATTCTAGCCCGTTTTACGATTTTAGGACGGGGCAGGACGTTTTGAGAACTACTTATTAAGTGTGACAGTACCTTAAAACGGGGCTAGGATAGGAAAGCAGTTAACTTAGAGGTCCCCAAGTCCTACAGAGGCTGGTGAATAAAGCCTAGTTCATACTTCAACGCAAGACCGTCGGCGTCCAACGCACGATCAAACCTGGATGCCGACAAACTCGTGTTGATTCATACTCCAGCGTTCCTCTGTGATTGTCATCGGCGTCAGGACGCACGACTCCTTGGCGAGCGATTTTCAAGAGTTCAACCAATTTGAACTCCCTGCGTCCGATCGCGGCGACCTACCAATGAATGAAGAGTTTTGTGGTCATGGGATAAACTAAGCTCATGTTTATGCATCCAAAGGCACTGAATTCAATGCCGCAGCGGTGTTTTGGAGTTGAAAATAGGTTACACTTTTGTTACGTAATGACTCACATAACTAAAAATTATCGCGAGAGCATTCACACTCCTGCGATTGGACGTGGACAAAATCGCACGACGGGATCGGTGTCGAACGGAAGGTCGTGCGTCGGTCACTGGTGATGGTCGTGCGTCGAAGTATGAATTAGGCTTAAGGCCTTTGATTGTTGGCCATTGGCCTTGACCACACATTCGAGTTCGAGTACATCAAACTGCCCTTGAGGTGGCTGCCTGAGAGGGCCCCAAGTCCTATGGAGGCTGGTGAATAAGGACCCTGATTGTCCGCCACTGGCTATGACCACCCGATCTCCTCAAAGTAAACTCTCAGACTCGACCATAATATGCGATATTGAGAAGTTAACTTCCTTAGCAACTCATCTATTACCCTAGCGATGCCTGGCAACATCCTTTGCCATGGGCAACTGGTTGCTTGATCAAATATCAATCACGGCAAGATCACAGGGGAATAATTGAGTGTCGTTGACGACACTGAGCTTGTTGGATCAGCTCTCTCAGTCGTTCAAGACATCCTTCCTTTTCCTTGATGTCAGAAAGCTGAAAGCTTGTCAAGAATGTTCGCAGGACCGTATTGTGGGACCCTTGATAGCCTCGTGGTTAACACGTCCTTTAAGCAAGCGGTAAGTTCCGGGTTCGGATCAAGCCGGGGCCGTATGGGATATCATCCCTGGCTCTTGTTGTTCGTCCGCGCATGGGACAGTAAGCAATGGTACCTTGTACATACCTTTGCAAGGGCAAGTACGGTAAAAGACTTCATCTAAGTGATGAACATAAGTCGCTTCACGACACTGCGCTTGTTAGATCAGCTCACCGAGTTGTTCAAGATATCTTTCCCCTTTCCTTGGTGTTGTATTTGATTTTTCCATCCGGGCTGAAAATATTGAGGATCTTTGGCCGTATATTGGATGTCCAATAGCAAAAATTCATAAGCACTTATGAATTTTTGCGAATAGCGTTTGAAGTAGTTGACTTATCGACCTCTCTTCCAGTTGTCCCTGTCCTCTTCAGGTAAATCTTAACTCCTCATACAGTACCTCCCTTTCGCGCCACGCACCATCCGTGTACCACATGCAGCGTCATGTGTGTACCGTCCTCGTATCTTCGCGGACGTCACGCGCCGTCATGAAAGGCACGCAGTGAAGACTACATCATTCGCAGAAGAGACACATGACACACCCGTACCATACGCGATGAACTGAAGTGTCCTTCTGCATCACGTTCGGGGAAGGTACGCGGATAAAGAGAGGTCAATTGTGAAACGTACTGTATTCACTAAGCCACTCTCGCAGCCTGAATTTTGCAACACGTACTGTACGACACCCTGTGACGAGAGTCAGACAATCATACTACATCCCCGTTTTGCAAAAACAGATGCAACCAATCAGGAGATAAATGAGAATTGAAGATTTAGCGGATTAGTTCTCATATCCTCAGGGGTTTAGAGAAAACCTATCAACTGACGGCCGGTTTTAACTGGCAATTTACTCGTGACTATCTGAATGTCAATCTTCCTTATTCGTGCATTATGTTCTAGCAACACACAGTGTTGAGGTGGTATTCGATTTACAGTCAGGGCCGAAGCCACAGAATTCTTGGCCCTGGTATGTATGGAAGAGGCCATCTCAAGCTACTCATGTTCCTCACTTGGATGGGGTCTTTTACTTGCCCTTGCAAAGGTACAAGATACAAAGCATCATGGCTTACTGTCCTATGTGACGAATGTGAAGAGCCAGGGACGGTATCCCAGATGGCCTGGGCTTGATTCGAAGCTGGGACCTGCCGCTTGTACAGCTGTATTTGTATTTGTATATTTCCATCAGGGCCGAAGCCATAGCATAGCATTATTGGCCCTGGTAAGTATGGAAGAGGTCATCTCAAGCTACTCATGTTCTTTACTTGGATGGGGTCTTTTACTTGCCCTTGCAAAGAAACAAGGTACAAGACACCATGGCTTACTGTCCCATGCTACGGACTAGGATCCTGAGTACATTTACGCCTACGAGAAAGGAATGCCTAGTGGTTATCACGTCCGCTAAGCAAAGGGTGGGTCCCGAGTTCAAATCGTGAGCCATACGGGCCTTTGAGTTGCCCACATAGAGCCAACCCGCATGAGAAAACTCAGAAGCAGATCAGCGCCTTAGGATTTGAAGCTTAGAATCCGTTTTAAGTTCCTTGCGAAGTGGAATGATGATAATTCCTCATCATGAAAGGGATTACCAATCTTTCCAGTTGTGCAGAAGAAAAGCTTAAAGGAGCTGGACGTCCAAGTTGTAAACACTCACTCACTGGTTCTCTATCCACGCGACGCCTGTGGTGCTGCCACCTATTGTTGGTGATATGTACTGACGTGAATATCATGAGTGAGTTGCATTGCACCAGGCACCAGTCTAACGATCACAGGGCGCTACTGGTGCTGCAACCTTCACGAAGGAATAAAACTAGTTTGCCGACCACTGTTTGTAAACAAACTGGTTTGTTTACAACTTGGACGTCGAACTCCTTTAAAATGGCAGCACCACTTTCATTGCTCATGCAGGCAATTTTCGTGGTTGGCAATTTTTGTGGCAGTTGCCGCTTCACAGCACACTTCAGCACTAAGTGGTCTTGTGGCCACAACGAGCAATTTTCGTGGTGAGAAATCAAACCAGTTTGATTCTCGACAACTTGTGGCAGCTCGTGGTCGCCACAAAATATTCGTGGTGAGTGGTCGTTGCTGGCCACCACACACTTGGCCATTTTCATGCTGACCACGAAAATTGCCTGTATGAGCAACAAAAGTGGTGAAGTGTGCTGCTGACTTTAGAAATCTGCCTAAGCATCCTGATGATAAAATTGACAGAATTACCGCTCCTTTGAGATTACCAACTAAAAGGTCACATCCTAATCTGATGGCTGACCGCACAAATTGTTATTATATCAAGTCCACTGTGAGTGTCACTTACTGTGATGGATGGTCTACTGCTGTAAAATTGATATATCCGTGATGCGTTAGGAATCTGGCTTATCGTCATGATGCAGGGTGTGTGTATCTACGTCCAGTTATGTTGTCAGGGTTACCTTATGGTCAGTGAATCAAATCTTGATGTCAGATTTGGTCAGTCAATTTGTTCCTGTAAGAAGGGTTGCATTGTACATGCCGGTCACCCATCCCCGTACTGACCAAGTTGCAACGTTGCTGAACTTCCAGCTCAGAGGTCAATCTGTAAACCACTAGGCCATAAAGGAAATCCTCTATGGCCGGTGGGTTAAGCCGTGTCTTATTGTACAGTACAGGTCACAATTGACATCCCTACGGCTTCGCGTAAGTTACTCCTAAGTTACACGTAACTTACGCGTAACTCACGGCTTTGGTTTCGCGTAACTCACCGCGTAACTCGCCAAATTGCGCAACTCGCCTCGTAAATCACTGCGTACCTAGCAGGGTTCTGCCCAGGACTGAATGAGTTCCGGACGGAACGGGGGGTGTGGGGGTCCTCCCCCAGAAAAATTTTAAAACTAGACTTGCTGAAATGCGATTTCCTGGCACTTGAGAGTCGAAATAATAAGCTTCTTAATCAATAAAAGCATCCTCGTTTGGCGTCAAATGACCCCGATCCACTCNTTGCGTGACGTCGGGTGAATGACGTTACGTCCTCACTGCGTGCCTTCCATGATGCCACGCTACGTCCTTGGAAGATACGAGGATGGACCGCTTTATGTCTAGCTCGGATGCCAAAGTGCCAACCCCTAGGCCATAATGGAAATCCATGGCCAGTGGGTTAAGCCGTGCCATGTAGTAGCTGCAAGGGATTCAATGCATCCAGTTACATGTATGTTGTCAGGGTTACCTTATGGTCACGTATTGGTCAGAGGATTAAACATTCGTGTCAGATATGATCAGTCAATTTGTTCCTTTATGAAAGGGTGAGATCTATCCCTTGGGTGTGATCTCCAAAACACCTGCCTGGCATAAACAACCTCTGAGTACAGAAGAGCCATCTCAAGCTACTCATGTTCCTCACCTGGATGGAGTCTTTTACTTGCCTTTGCAAGGGCACATGGTACAATGCACCTCGGCTTAGGCTACGGGTATACTGAACACGATCCGTTGTCCTGTGCGATGCGTGTCCGTCGTTTTCAAAAAATCGCACAGAAAAACACTGTAAACCCAATGCGATTTCGTGTCCATTGCCACTGCGTGATGAGGCACACTCAGCACCACCTTCAAAAACCTGTGCATTGACCAATGCGTCGACTGAAAAATTGAAGAAAAATTGAAAATTTTTCAATCATCTTTGGACGCATTGCGTCAACGCACAGCGGATCGCACTCGGTCTAGCCATCCAAAGGAAAAGCCATTGTCCCATTGTGTGCATTGACAGATGTGGCAACGCACAGGGTGTCCGATACGAAATTTGCACAGCAATTGCATTATTGGCCCTGGTAAGTACGGAAGAGCCATCTCAAGCTACTCATGTTCCTCACTTGGATGGGGTCTTTTACTTGCCCTTGCAAAGGCACAAGGTACAAGACACCACGGCTTACTGTCCCATGCAATGCCTGAACAGTCAGGGATGATTATGGGCCGGGATTCGCTGCCGGGTCAGGGTCAGCGTCGTAAAAGTCCCAACAACTGCATGCACAGCAAGTGACAAGTCTCAATGACCGTCTTTCACCCATACTCTACTTGGGCCGACTGCACAGAAAGTCTGATGGTGCTTTCGGAGCCTATCGGCGGTTTAGTTAATGGGAAAATGCATTATAACTAACTGCCGATAGGCGCCGGTAGCACTATCGGACTTTCTGTGCGGTCGGCCCTGGTCTGCATGACCTGGGGGTATGGGACCTCAGGTGCACAAAAGCACGCCCTTGGAACCGCGGAGATGAAATGATGAACTGGAATAATAATTAGTCTGAAAGCCAATTTGTCAGTGGTGAGAGCTGTAATTGTGTCGAAGTGGCATGTTTCTTGCCTTGCCAACCCTGCCCTATTGTACTTGATATTCAAATCCAATGAAACCTTAGAAATCTATGTAAGTTGATCAGACGGATGGATCTGATCCGATTTTCTTAGAGAATAGATACTCGTGGGGGAAGGTATCCGCAGAATTGTACTTTGTATTAGATTTTTCTGTCATGGCCGAAGCCATAGCATTATTGGCCCTGGTAAGTAGGGAAGAGGCCATCTCAAGCTGCTCATGTTCCTCACTTGGATGGGGTTCATACATGTTGAAATCGTAAGTTTGCTTATGCAGGTCAGTTGCATACCAATAGTACCGGGATTCGAACCCACAGCTCCAAGGCAACACCACCAGCATGGATGGGGATTAAGCACAGTGGTGTGCACGCTTTCTGTCAATGCTGGCGATGTTGCCTTATGTGGAGGCGTGGGTTCGAATCCCGGTACCGGCACTGTCACTTGGATTGGGGTCTTTTACCTCCCCTTTCAAAGGCACAAGGCACCACGGCTTACTGTCCCTCGCGACGGACGTGAAGAGCCAGGGATGATTTATCCCTTACGGCTCGGAATTCGAATCTGGGACCTGCCGCGTGCTAAGCGGACGTGATAACCACTAGGCTAAAATTTCTCACTTGGATGGGGTCTTTTACTTGCCTTGAAAAAGCACAAAGTACAAGGCACCATGGCTTACTGTCCCATGTGACGGACTGAAGAGCCAGGGATGATTAATCCCATATGCCCCTGGATTTGAACCCAGGACCTGCCGCTTGCTAAGCAGACCTGATAACCACTAGCCTATCAGGGCTCTTACGCATCCTTCAATCAGAGTGGTACTGCCTACCTCCGTGCGGCTACCTCTGAGATGATCCCACAAATGAAATTACTATCATCTTGAAACCTTATTGTGGCTTCTCATCTTGTTAAATATGAGATCGCATGGTGTCTAAATAAAGCAGCAGCGTGAAGGTTGTCATCAATAAGTTTATGTCTTGTCCAGAAATGGAGTGAACTGCCTTGAGGTAGTTGGTCTTGCCTTGGTCCCTTACATGTACCTGTCTGGTGAGGAACCAAAACATGAGAATCATGCTTAGACTTGGAGCGCCGTTACCGCGAGTATACTCGGTGCGCAGTTCTGATTTTTAGGACCGTTACCGAGTATACTCTGAAAAGGTCATAAAATTAAAATTTCAAAACACATGCATTTTTGGCAATTTTTTTCTTTTTTTTGAAAAACAAACTTTTTCGAAAATAAACCCGGTCACAGGGGAAGGAGAAGTTGAAAAAACCCGGCGCTCTAAGGGTTAATCAATCTTTTTTGGACGCACTGCGTCAGCGCACAGCGGATCGCACTCGGTCTAACCATCCAAAGGAGCAGCCATTGCCCCATCATGTGCGTTGACGGATGCGGCAACGCACAGTGTGTCGGATACGAAATTCGCCTAGGAATCGGGTTCAGTATACCCGTAGTCTAACACTTTGTAAATACATACCATAAAATTCAATACAGAGGGTCTTTAACAACATAGGTACTGTATTGTTGTATATGGTTCTCAACATGAGGACAGCCCAAAAAAAAATCAGTCTTCTCGACCGATGACATTTCTGCACAAAAAAAACATCTTTGTTCCTACTTTTCATTCAAAATGTTTGTATTACCTTTTCCGTATCCATGGTAACGGGCTTTGTGTTTACACAGGTAACCGAGATCTCCACGAGGAGGAGAAAAGGATATATGACAATGTCATGTTGCTTTTGTTGTCATGTTAGTGAGACACAATGAACGTGACTCGACTTGCATCTGTTGTACAGGTGCGTCAGAATAAAGTTGAGTGCTGCACACACCCTACTCTCCATTCCAGTTACCATACATCAATCAATTTGTCTTTTTTGGCGCTACAACCATCATCACTGTCATTTTCCCGAAAAACGTGACAGAAAAAAGTTCTTTCACAAATCACAGTTTGTGTTTACAGCTGAAGTGGCGGCCATTTTGAAATGACGCAATGCATCACGCATGTGTAAACTGCACTGAACAGCATAGCGAAATGAAATGGGTTGTGAGAAAGGGGTCCGTTATGCCGGCCTTACGCGAAAAATGAAGATAGCAGAAAGATACCGACAAGAAAGACAAGTCAATTGATGTATGGTATGTCGAATTTGACCCAGCTGTTGCGGAGATATCGGCTGAAAACCATGCGCCACGTAAAAGTGGAATGAAGTGTAGGAGGAAACTATATCCTCCCATAAGTTGACGACACATACATGCGGCTGCGATGCCTGCTTTGCGGTTCCGGTACGATTATGCGGTACCGTTGCGGCAGGTATGACACATAAGTGCAGTTCACTTTTGCGTTAAATTTGACTTAACGTTGACGTTCAGAAGGTATGACACACAAACGGCTTCAAGCAATATAGGGTTTCCCCACAATGACGTAAAGAAAACAATGGAAATCACCTGCGGCACCTCTGCGTTTCAGCGGTCCGATGAATCGCAACCACAACCTCGATCTGAAACCAGCTGACGTGACGCAATCCATGATTCAGCAATAGTCGACTCTGATGCAACGTCGTCGAAATCTTTATCGTGGGGGCTCTGCGTCACGTCATTCAGTTCCAGATCGAGGTTGTGGTTGCGATTTTGGCGGAAGTGCGCAGATCTTTCTCGTTTACGTCAATTTGAGAATTTTCTATATCTGGCAGAACTCCTGCAGCAGACGCCTCTGGCAGAAAGACACCTCTCAGATTTGTGGCATTGTCTTCTGGACACAGCATCATTTCACTGAAAACTACCGAACTCCCCCACAAACGTTTGTCTGTACGAATAATTAGCTCTGTACCAATAATTAGCTTCTCTATAGCTCAGACCGACAGAAACACAATTTTAGGGTGGAGCACATCAAAGCTTTGCCGTGGGGTATGTCTGCTTTCCTCAAATTGTTCTATTTTATCCCTATAATAAGTCATGTACTACATGTATGAACCTCTTAGCCAATGCCTCTCCAATGTAAGAATAGACGAATCTCGAACTCGCAGATCTGTGCACTTCCGCCGAAATCTCAACCAGAACCTCGATCTGAAACCGGCTGACGTGACGCCATCCATGATCTAGTCTGACGCAATGTCTTTGACGTCACTGTCGTGGGGTTATCTGCATTACGTCATTCAGTTTCAGACCGAGGTTGTGGTTGAGATTTCGGCGGAAGTGGGCAGATCTTTGTTGTGTATGTCAATTTCAGAACGGTCTATACATGTAGCTCAGAACAACAGAAGCACAATTTTAGGGTGGAGCGCATCAAAGCTTTGCCATGGGGTACGTCTGATTTCCTCAAATTGTTTTATTCTATTCATCACATGATTGACAGCAATTTTCAGGCGTGTATCTATAATCAATCACGTCATGTACTATGAACCTCTCTTAGCCAACGCCTCTCCAATGTAAGATTTGTATTGTATTTTGATATTTCCATCAGGGAAGAGGCCATCTCAAGCTACTCATGTTCCTCACTTGGATGGGGTCTTTTACCTGCCCTTGCAAAGACACAAGGTACAAGGCACCACGGCTTACTGTCCCATGTGATGGAGGTGAAGAGCCAGGGATGATTTTAATCCCATATGGCCCAGGCTAGATGCGAACCAAGGACCTGCCACTTGTTA
The DNA here is from genome assembly GCA_002633025.1 of Notospermus geniculatus. Classification (NCBI taxonomy): domain Eukaryota; kingdom Metazoa; phylum Nemertea; class Pilidiophora; order Heteronemertea; family Lineidae; genus Notospermus; species Notospermus geniculatus. The sequence goes on along the minus strand of NMRB01001828.1, from coordinate 29,345 downwards.
CGTGGATGTGATAACCACTAGACTATCAAGGCTCCTCACCGTATGGTGACTGAGACCACCTTTTCTAGTTAAGACGTGTCTGCTAAGGGGGCATCTACCATGCTTGCTATAACCAGAAATCTGCTGTAGGCCTTCTACCAGGCCCGTGATTTTTCAATAAATGCTGGATTAGCCGTTTAGACTTTACACAACGCTACATTGTTCGTTCACCATGGAGACTAGGCTTATACCGCTCACGCAGGTAGCGTAGGTAGAAGTATTGTTGGAAGTTTCTGAAACGGCATCCAAATCGTTCTTCTTATGTGTCTGTTCCATTGTCGTGAGAGAATGTTCCTTTTCAATTCCAACCGTTTTATTTCCTGGCATCTGAGAAAGTTCCTGAGGCATTTCCAGGTCTTGGTTTCCTGTTTCTTATGTATACCACAGTTTATATCATGCCGTGTATTCCGCCATTGGTATAAAATGCAGGTTGAACTGCAGACAATATAAAGTTTTCACAAAGTCTCCGAAACACCAACATGAACGCCAAACCCATTGTTCGATGCGATGAAGAGAGCACCGAACGTTGGTGTTTTGGGGGCTTTGCGAAAACTCTATATTGTTAGTATTTGCAATACATTCAACTTCACCAATGGACACTAAAGCCTTGTTTGCACTGGTGGCGTGGTGTGATGCGTTGAAAAAAATCGCCAAGCGGTGTCAGTTCTGACATAGCACGACGCGGTTGCGTGCAGTGGTCATGATTAGCGGAAGTGACATCATTCATGTCATTCAAATTGTGCCAGATATGCAGGTATCCTTACGCGGCAGGCGCTTCGACGTGGAAAAATACTGCAGGAGTGATCGGGGATCGCGGAAATCGCTTGTCGCGTCCTTCCGCTTCTTACCGCATCGCATTGCACCACAAGTGTGAACAAGGCTTAACACTGACCCTAACCATTGATGCTGGCGGCCAACGTCGCCACACAGGTTCTTTGCCCACAATACGGGAACCCTGTTAAGATTCATGGTACATGGTCCACTATTGATAAATTGTCTGTCTCTATTTTTCTAGAGGTCATATTAAGCACAACCCGAACTCAGGTGTTTACCCGTCGGCTAATTCTCGGCTTTCCGTTATCCATCATCGCGTAATTTCCCACCATTCAATGCAAATACTCGATCACGAAAATAGCGTATTTTACCTGGCAATTTGCCAAGCAACGGGAAGAAATGACTATCTCGGGTGACATTGTGGGCTGTTCAGCACTTGATCCGTTCTGTGGAATCCAGGGACCTGGTACGCCTGCAAATTATCGCCGTAATATCAAGGTAACAAGGATTGCCTAATTGATCTGCACAGATATGGATTCATAAAACATTTTAACCCATTGAATCTGAGTGTCTTAAACTTTTGGAAGGAAGAAGTGCCCTTCTGTTACAGCAGCACAGCAGGAAATATTGCAAGCGGTCTACTCGCCTGCCACCGCAGACTATAGGCGATATCGGCTTTGGTAGTGTTTGACATTGGGTGAGCATCGCTGGTGAGAAGATTCCATCCACCTCCGAGTGGCGCGAGGTTTACGAACAATAGCTCCGCAAAGGCTGAGGTCAAATTTGACATACCATACATCAATCAATTTGTCTTTTTGGTGCTACAGCCATCATCCCTAAAAACGTGACATAAAAAAGTTCTTTCACCAACAGCAGTTCGGGTTTATGGTCAAAATGGTGGCCATTTTGAAATGACGCAATGCATCGTGCACGTGTAAACTGCACTGACCACCATGGCGAAATGAAATGGGTTTTGAGAAAGGGATCCGTTATGTTCGCCTTACGCGAAAAATGAAGACAGCAGAAAGATACCGGCAAGAAAGACAAGTCAATTGATGTATGGTATGTCAAATTTGACCCAGCCGTTGCGGAGCTATCGTTGATAAACCTCGCGCCATTCGGAAGTGGAATGGAGAGTACAGTACAGGTCACAATTGACATCCCTAAATTCGCGTAAGTTATGCATAAGTCACTCGTAACTTACGCAACAACTCACGAGCTATGTTACGCGTAACTTACGAGATGAGTTTATACGCGGTGAGTTACGCGAATTTTGCTAGTTGCGCGGTGAGTTACACAGTGAGCTACGAGGCGAGTTACGTGATTTTGGGGAGTTACGCGGTGAATTACGCGACACCAAAGCCGTGACTTATGCGTAAGTTACTCGTAACTTACGAGTAACTTACGCGAAGCCGTAGGGATGTCAATTGTGACCTGTACTGTAGGCTATCTAGGCTTGTGTCTGACGCATACCTCAGTAGTTTTCAAATGCTATAGACTAGATTTCCAAATGAATGAATTGTCATTCTTCAATTCTTCCGACTCCAAGAATGTCATAAATTCCATCATCTGATGGTTCTAATGGGTTGTTTTCCTTCCCGAACGAATCCTACAAACAAAAGACACCGTCTTTCATCATCATTAATTAATGGAGTTAAATTTTCACGTTGTCTTGGATACGTAGCCTCTGTCTTCTGTAAAATTTGATGTTTCTGATAGAAATGACAATCTGTGACAAATCATCCTCCAACAGCAGGGCTTTGGTCTCGCTCCTCTTCATGCACTTGCACACAGAGTGTGAGCGGATGGAGAGTGTAGAAGGTAAAAACCCCTGCTGTGGGAGGATGGCAACTAATGGACTTCAGTAACGAAGGTTTTCTTGTGTTCAAACGTGGCGGGGTAGAAAGTTGTCGACAACAGAATTTGATTTTCAATAAAATTTTCAGTGACAGGCTCTGAAAGGCATTTTCTTTTCTTCATTTTGTCTGCTGACAGTTTTCTGTGAGATTGTGCTGGCAGCTGGTTCTTTCGGTGGAAACTGTCAAAAAATGAAGATCCACACTCTGATTTGGGGAGCCCTGATAGCCAAGTGGTTATCACGTCCGCTCAGCAACCGGCAGGTCACGGGTTCGAATCCAGCCCGGGCCATATGGGATTTCATTCCTGGCCCTTCACGTCCATTGCATGGGACAGTAAGCCGTGGTGCCTTGTACCCTGTGCCTTTGCAAGGGCAAGTGAAAGACCCCATCCAAGTGAGGAACATGAGTAGCTTGAGACGGCCTCTTCCGTACTTACCAGGGCCAATAATGCTATGGCTTCGGCCCTGATGGAAAATCAAATAATATTAAAAAATACTCTGATTTGAATGGGTGACCTTCGGCTTCTTATGCTGATGTCAGGTTGCATCTACGATTGCCTGTGCTGCACCAGAACAGTTGGCATCAAGTGAAGAAATCATGGTCAGATCACAAGCATGAAAATGTGTGAAAACGCTTATCATGAAACAGGTGGCATCTGCACACAGGGAATCATAACCCCCGAGTCAGGTCGACTGCGTGTGGATTAATGTCTTTTGGGATGGCAGAGAAGTTGAACATGTTCAACTCTTGCATGAAGTTCATGATCTTTTTGGTCGGTGACTGATGCCTATTGTCACAGGTGAGACACAACGCACCATATCGGCGACTGATTTGTTCCTTGCAGTCATGCCTCAGACGCAAAGTGATACGGAAAAGTCAGTCGCCGCCTGTTCTGTGCCATTGCATGGTTGACCTGACGTCAGCAGAAGAGCCGTGGGTAACCGAACCCTACTCGATTCCACTCTCAATCCAGAATGCACCCGCACCGTATAAAAAGGCGAATTGAGAACCATGCCGTCTGTCTCTTTTGTGTCATTCTACCTGAAAATTCACCACAATTCATTTTCCTTCATTCTATATTTTTCAGGAAAACATTGACAGTTATGAAACCGTCCACATCGTCATCGGCAACGAGGCATGTGACTTGGACTCCGTGATTTCTGCCATCACGTACGCATTCTACCTCAGACAGGTGAGTAGTTCGTAGACTGGTTCCTGTCTTTGCCACTCCACTCCGGCGGCGCTACTGTCCATTCCACAACAGCGGTAGAGGTTCTCATCCGACTTTACACTTTAACCCCAGTCTATCCTGAAACCTTTCAGTAGAACTCAGATGAGCTGCTCATTCAGTGCTACAATCGGAGCATTTCCGACCGGTACCCATTTATACACCTGGGTGGAGAGAGGCCAGTGAGGCAAAGAGACTTGCCCAAAGTCTCACACCACAGTGGGATTCAAACCCGGGACCCTCTGACCACTAGCGAGATACCCGAACCACCGTGGCTACCAGTCTAAGCAGTCCATATTTTTTCCCCAAACAGCACCCCCTGGTGGCGAACATCACCCGCGTGATTCTGATCCTGATCCGTGACAAAACCAGCTGCGTTTGTTAATGCGTCTGACGATTTAAACCGACATGATACCTCCATTATGTGATCAAAAGCGCTACAGATCAATACCATTTGTACCCCGCTAAACCCTCACGTTAGCGAGCCTTTGATGTTGATGTATTTTTAGCTCACCGGGTGAGCTCTGACAATGGTGCAGCGACCGTCATCGTCGTCCGTCGTCTGTCGTCTGTTAGTAGGGCACGTTTCGTAATCGCTGGGGCTATTAATCTGAAACTTGGTACCGGTACATATATACCCCTAGGTCATATGACCAATGACACCAAGTTCTGGTCCGATTCGATTCTTGACTTGGCTACCAGGTGGCTAAAACCAAAAACACAAAAAGTGCAATAACTCCTGAACTAATGACTGGATCGTCTCCAAATTTTTATCATAGGTGTATCTAATGAGAATACATAACATATATAACGGGTTTTTGATTTGACGTACCCAGGTGAGCACATGGTCCATCTACCATTTCATTTTCCCAAAAAGCACCTCCTGGTGGCGAACATCACTCATGTGATTCTGATTCTGATCCTGATCCGTGACAAAACCATCTGCGTTTGTTAATGCGTCTGACGATTTAAACCGACATGATACCGCCATTATGTGATCAAAAGCGCTACAGATCAATACCAGTTGTATCCCGCTAAAACCCTCACGTTAGCGAACCTTTGATGTTGATGTATTTTTCTGTCTCACGGAGTAGGGTATGAAAGTTCAAAGTGCAACGGAACTTTAATTGTATCAGTTGAAGGTGTCTCTTTGTTTTTTGGGACTTGTTTACAATTCGATTAAATTTTTCTGCAGTGACAGAATGATAGGACATGCACGTGTCCTGGGCCGACTGCACAGAAAATCCGATTGTGCTGCCAGCGCCTATCGGCAGTTACTTATAACACATTTTCCCGTAACTAAATGATAGCATAAAGGAATCAACCATAAAGGTTCAACTGACAAATTTAGCATTTTATAAATGTGGACAATATCCCTTTAAAACCCAACAGGTTTGCATTCTGACGTTTCCATGTGATAGGCAAGACCCTTCTGCACATTCACTGCAAATTTTGTTGAATTCCGACCAGTTGATCTTATGATACAAAAGGTCTGAATCAATGAGAACCCCACGAACGATGTGTACATTTGAATAGGCTGATGTACATTTGTACATGGAAAACTAATTGTGCTGAAAATAGCTCAGTTGTCGTCAGAAATGGAATTCAAAGCATCATGTTGGCAGGTTCATGTACCTCTTCACCACAAAAAAAGTTGAAGCTCGTGCCTATTACGTAAAGCCAAAATTCAGGCAGTGAGAGACATCTGGTGGCAACACAGGAAGTGTATCCCTCAGTAAGCTCATCGTTCGCAGTTAAACCTTTATGGTTGATTCCTTTATG